>SRQG01000222.1:0-47766 GCA_018360325.1 Claviceps aff. humidiphila group G2b | reverse complement strand
CGTGTGCATTGCCTTTGGGGGTGCGGAGAAGTAAAAAGCGCCCGGTATCGGCCATTAGTGGTCCGTGCGCGCGGGGGTGCGCACCTTTGGGGGTGCGGAGAAGTAAACTGCGTACGCCCGCCCCAACCGGTAGGCGGTGTTTATATTTCTGCCGGCACGCCACAACAACGGATTCCGCATCGCCTGATGATGGACTGCCCGTGGATGCAGGATTTCAAGACGACAGCACCTCGGCGCATCACCGCACCCCTCCTTTCGATTACCCGACGTCAGCATCCTGGACACCAGACGACGAAGAATCCGGTTCGAGCGCGGAAATTGTGCGGGTCTATCACTTGAAGAGGCACTCACGCCTCTCTGGCTACATCGGCGACCTCCGTAACCAAAGAGCACAATAGCCAGTTCGAAAAACACATAACAAGGCCAGCATGGCAAACGACAAACCTGAAGTTCCCCAGCAGCGCCTCGGCGTCCCATCACGGAATCCCTTACCGCTATCGGCGTCCCAGGAGGCACAAGTGCGAGAGATATACTACGCCCGCGTGCGCAAGCAATGCACCCAGGAAATTAAAGGCAAGCAAGCAAGCATGCATACATACAGGAGGCGGCCCTTCTCCTTATGCACACTGCCACTCGGCTCATGACATCACTACGACTAGGAAACTAACATTGTCTTTTTTTGCTGCCCCAGCCTTTGCCGAATGTGCCCTCGGCCGCACCTTCACCGTCTCGTTCGCCTGCCGCGACCAACACCGCATCATGAACAACTGCATGAAGTTGCACGCCACGGCCGAGGAAAACGATGCTGCGCGAGAGGAGTGGTTTGCCTC
This sequence comes from Claviceps aff. humidiphila group G2b, assembly GCA_018360325.1. Taxonomy (NCBI): domain Eukaryota; kingdom Fungi; phylum Ascomycota; class Sordariomycetes; order Hypocreales; family Clavicipitaceae; genus Claviceps; species Claviceps aff. humidiphila group G2b. Next base: position 46,936 of record SRQG01000222.1, on the reverse strand, counting down.
GCGCATGGAGCGACATCGGGAGCGCGAGCGCAAGGCCAAGATGGCGGTTGCGCAGGAAGAGTTTCTTCGGGAGTGGTGGGGTCTGCCAGAGAAGGAGCGCTCGTGGAGGAGGCAGGAGGTGGAGAAGCTGAAGCAGCCGGAGAGGGTGGGTGGTATGCCGGCGAAGGACAGACGGCGTGGGCCGGAAGTCTAGGTGATGGGAGGTTTAGGAGACGAGCTGTGCTCTGGAATATGGGTGGGATATACGATAAGATGGTGATAAGATGGAGATCGGAAATTAGGAATGAGGGATGAGCGACGAGATGACAGATGGGGAGGGGTGAGGGCTTCGGGCAAACCAGTATAGACATTGGAGGTTTGACCGTAGCTGCATGTGACTTTGGCGTTTTCTTCCTTTTCTCTCTTACTTTTCTTCACCTTGTCCGGGGCTCTTCCACGTCGAGCACGGTTTGCGTGTTGTCTCTCCCCTTTTGATACATTGTATGAGGCTTGTATGATATTCTGGTATTTAACCGACATGTTTATATCACGAGTAGAGGTGTCCAATGAAGTGGTGTGAAAACAGACGCGGTTAGCGATCGGTTCCAAACTGGCCGCCGACTGGTGACCAATGACTGGTGATCGGCCGGAAACATGTTTCGGTTCTTGCGCTTGTGACAGGAAAGCAAGTGCATGAACCATTTCAGCGCACACAAAGGATGATTAGTTAATGTAACTTGCCTCGAAAATACACCCAAGAAAGGAACCCATCTTGTTTCCGTTGCTCGCGGCCCGGGCTCTACTCGGAGTATGTACGGAGTACCTATGTACATGTACCCCTTACTGCGCCACACGCGCCGAGCATAACCCCTGCACTTTCCCCTCTCCACCCGCGCGGCGCTTACCCGCAGCAACACGCGCGCACGCCCCGCTCTTTCGCCCGATACGGCCCCGCCCCTGCATCCCGTCCGACAAGAATGTCTAAATTTAGTCTCTTCAACGCACCCGAATCTGCATCACGGGGCCCTATCGCCGTCCATCTGCTGGCCAATAACTCACGAGTCACCGATCTCCTTTTGGGTCTTTTGTCCTGTTGTCCAGATGCGAGAGCGCTTATCCCCGGTAGGCGCGACGCAGCGCGTGGAGTCGACGCGCTTACTGGCTGGGAAGCTCCCGCGAAGGTCGTCTTTGCGGGGACTATTTTTTCGACTCTAGTTATCATGGCTTGACTATGGTTCGGTGTTTTGCATGAAGGAGCCGAAACGAATTTGTTTTGCCTGGGGAAGGTATTGTGCTGGCTTATATGCGTGTAGATCGCCATGTCTACTCGCCGGGGATTGCTTTCGTTGCCTGTCTTTCTATGGCGATATGTTTCGTCTTGGGCACTTGCGATTGTGATTATTGGACGCTACGACTGCAACACGTCAAGAGCGTAACTTCGATCTGGTTGCATTTGTTGCTTTGCTTTGTTTTATTTTTCTGATACATCATTCCTCCCGCCTCTTCTGTTCTCTTTACCTTATCTTATTCTGTTCCTACATATATAGACAAGGCAAGTCGAGACATGCCTTGGGCGCGGACTCATCGGCGGAGCGGCTCCTCGTTGTTCGCAAAATTCCACTCCGGGCCGTCGATGCCACGAAATGGCAGCATGTCCGAGCAACAGCCTCCATCAAAAGCGCATCGCCGGGCGGAATCGCAGGAGCACAGCATGTCACAGGTCGAATTGCCAGAGGCGGTCGCCACGCTCACCGACCGGCCGAGTCATCACGTTCGGGCTCAAACAGCCGAGCTGCGTACCGGCAAGGCCTCTTCAGAGACCCCCACGACATCGAGAAACAGCGGAGGATCGAGAAGCTCCATTGCAAAACCCGCCCTTGACCAGGATACCGGTGCGCCGGCAGCCGGCTCCGGCTCAGACTCCGGGGCTTTAAAATCCATGTTTCCGACGTACGATCCCAGCGTGCCGCTCAGCGAGCAGCGCTACGCGCCTACACAGATTTGCTCGGCGAAGCTTCCCCGCGCCGTCATCAGCCGGCAGTCCGTCTACGAGGAGCCAGAGTCTCCCTCTTCAAGAAACGGGACATCTTCAAGGGAATCTAGCGGTTGCAGTCCAAGTCTGCCCACGAGTCCTCCACGTCGCGCTGCCCGAGGCCGGTGGCCGCCCAAAATCCAAACGCAGCGATCACCCGTGATTCCCACATCGTGTAGCACGGCGGATCTGAAAAGCCTCTGGAAAACGGCCAGCGGATGGAAGGCATCTGGATCCGAAGGTCGTGTATTTTGCCTGAAACTCGCCCGGCAGACCGACGCCCCCGTCTACACCCTCTCGTCAGCCACGGCACAACCATTTTGGAACCTCCGACTCGATCCCACATCTGCGTCCGCCTATGTGAAGCTCACAAGACACGACCCGGCCAAGCCCTACAAGCCCCCGAAGCTGGATCTGCCGCCATCGAGCCCTGACGGCCCTACGCCGAGTCATCAGAGGAAAAGCGCAGGGAGTAGTAGCAGCAGCCCCTGCACCGGTAGCCGCGCCTCCGACACCAAGCACTGGCACGAGGCCCTCACGACGACTCTGGAAGAGCAATCCCGGCAACGAGACCCAAATGACGGGCTCGTGGCCCTCCTCATGCCCGCGGCAGCCACGAAACTGGCCGCAGAGAGGGCAAACGACCCCGCCTCCGTAGCGGCCGCCGAAAAGGAGTGTGCACGTCTCGTATGGGACGAGGATACCGCGACGTACTACCTTGTGCTTAACGCACTCGCCAAGCCCTTTTGCGTCACTACGGAGCGCAACCCTGCCTACTCGCGCGTCGAGTACACGCTCGAGCATGATGAATCTCCCAAGCACATCGCCAAGCTAACCAGGGATGGCACCGGGGGAGGCTGGCTCGAGGTAGATACAGGCGTGGCATGTCAGATCGATTCCTGCTACATCCTTGACGTGGTCGTTACGGCGCTTCTTCTCATCGCGGCGAGTGAGGATAGGAGTTCGGCTGTCCCGCTGGGAACGTTTGCGCCGCCACCGCCGCCGCCGCCGCCGCCACCGTTGGTGCTGGGCGGAAGGTCTCGGGGGTCGTTGTCGTCGTGGTCGGATAGATGGAGTAAGCTGCGTGGACGGCGGGCGGATGATGATGGCACCGGCGGCGAGAAGAGCAGCAAGGAGGAGAAAAGGCGGAGGAGGAAATGCAAGGTGGAGGGATTTAATGTCGATATCGCGAGCCAGATTGAAGGTCTCAGCGAGCGGGGATGTGAGGGTGCGGGTCAGGAGGGGGAGGATAAGCTTCCGTTTCTGGGGCGCGTGGTGGTGAAGCTGACAAAGGGGGCGTTTGGGCTGGTGTTGTGGACGCTGAGGATGCTTTTGAGGTGTCTGAGCGGAGTGATGAAGGGGTTGCATAAATGCGTGGGGTCGAAGTATTGAAAGAGAACGGGTTTCGAGATACACCTTATTGGGAAATGAAGCACAATGGGCAACGGGATACGATATCTCTAACACCATATACATAAACAAAGAAACGAAGATAAGGAAGATAGAGGGAGGGATTTGTATCTACTTACCTAGCATAAAGTTATTGTAAACAGCGAGCGCGCATGAATTAGTGGTTGAGGTTCTTTCATAGAACCAGTTTATATGGAGGCTCGCCTCGTATCACACACATAGAGACAAACTCACAATATGCTCGACAAACCTGCAAGTTTCACGCCAGCAGTGCCAGAGTATTCCATGGTCAGATGAGGACGAATGATGTACTGAAGCCTGTATGTGTATTGATACGGCTCTCCTGTCAAATCTTGATATCTCCCAAACGCCACTGCATATGCCGGAAAGAAGGGATAAAAAGCAAAAAAAAGAAACATAGAAGGAAACACAAAAAAAGTCAAAATAAAACTCCGTTCTTGGCAATACCTTAGCGCTTCCTAGCCCGCACAAAAAGCTTCTTTCCCCTCCTCGACTGGCCTCCCGACGTAGCCGTCTTGGCCATCTTTGCGCGTTGGACATCCAGCGCAGCCTCAGCATCATTAAAAGCCTGGACCTTCATCTTGGCATTAGCCAGCTGCCGCTTGAGCCGGCGCAGGTTCTTCGCTCGTTCAAACTCCTCGTCATCCTGTTCCTGGTCCTTGTCTCCATCCGGTGCGTGATTCTCCTCCTCTTCATGGTCTTCTTGCTCTGCCTCCAATCTCTCAAGCATGGTGCCTTGACGCTCTTCCTCGTCATCCAGAAACACAATCTTCCTTGCGGCTTTCGGTCTCGACGCCATAGGCATATCATCGTCGGACAGATCGTTATCCTCGTCGTCAGCCCCGTCGTCATCATCATTATCGTCATCGAGACGGTCCAGCCCCCGGGTCAGAACCACCTGTTGTTCCAGGCGGGCGATTTCTTTGACAAGGACTTGCCGCATCGTGCGGATGTACCCAATGTCCTGTGTTTTTAGCAACCGCACGGTCTCCACTGAGAGGGACTTGTTGCCGCGATCGCCCTCCACGGTACCGTCCCAGCGTTTTCCGTTCTGGATCCGCGATCCGGGGCCCTTGCGGGACATCATGCCGAAGTAGAATTCATCCTCATTGCGGTCCGCGGCTTTTTGTCGCAGCGATTTTAGCTGTTGTTTTTTCTTGCCAAAGTCCTTGGCTCGGAGGGTGTAGTCCTGCGTGGTGTGTCAGTTTCAACATGGAGGTTTTTGACTGAGCAGCAAGTATACGACTGATTGTTGGTGTTTACCTTGTGCTTCTCAAGTAGGCCGAGGCGACGTCGCTCGAGCGGCTGGGCACGCTCACGGTGCGGCCGCCGAGCGACGGCATTTCGCATGGATGACATGGTGCTTTTTGTTTTGGTGGCGGATGTTACGGAAACGGTATTGGGCGAGCGTGGACGAGATACGAATAGGATGGATAAGATGGGTTGTGATCAAGAAGGTTGGCTGGGAAGGTTGGGAGATGGGCAGAATTCTCAAGACTTTTGGGCGGTGAGAACGGAGTGGGGCACCGCAAAACTCGCGCGGAAGCGGATCCCGAGCTTCTGCGTAACCTCCTCAATGCGCAATCATAGTACCTCGATTGTTCACGAAAGAGTGAACGTAATGTTTGTTGAGAAAAACAGGCCACCAAAGTGAAACGACTGATGTGTGGCATCATGTTGCTTCGCGAGTCGTACGAGAAACGGAAGATCACAGAGATCCGATGGATCAATGGAAACGACAACATCGCCGACGCACTGACAAAGGAATCCCCAGGTAAGGCCCTCGAGAAGTTTGTGAGCAATAACGAATTTGCATATTTGGGGATTCCTTTGTCGGTGCGTCAGCGATGTTGTCGTTTCCATTGATCCATCTGATCTCTGTGATCTCCCGTTTCTCGTCTCGTACGATTCGCGAAGCAACACGATGTCACACATCAGTCGTTCCCCTTTGGTGGTTTCGAGCTTCACCAGACATTCATACAGAGAGAACGAATCAGTGCAGACGACAGTTTTAATACTGGAGATCGAATACCGGTCCAAGCATCCATCCGCAACCACATGTGCGCAGCTTTAGGCGCACTGTCGATGGGCCATGGCTGCGAGGGGTCACGAACAACAAGATGATATGACAGCTTGGCAAATCGCAACGTTCGGCTATCAAAACAGAGCGCCCAGCGCGATAAGGAGTAAAGGTAATTGCCACAGCGTTCGCTCAAAGTGTCAGACGTTCTTTTCACCTAAGGATCACTGTGTGTGTTCTTCCAAACAGCTAAGTGACCTAAGTAGTCCAGCGCATGTCGCCGCAAGACGATGTTGCTCTTTCAAATTCTCGTCCCTCTTCAGCTCGATGGGCAAATGTCCATAGACATGACCTGGACTCTAGAGTCTTTGGGACAACCGTCGAGTATCACCCGCCATTTGTCACAGCCGTCTGCGCTCGGTGCCGTGCCACTTTCATTGACGAAAACCTTACACTGGCCCTGTGTGGTGACGAGGGCTCTACTTCCCTTTGTCCAGTTGATTGTGTGGACTTGATTGTTACTGCCATTTGGTATATTTTGTTATTGTCTAGCATTAGCAAAAAAGGGTATGCAGGATGGACAACAGCTGCATCAGGTGACGACCATGTTGTCACCAGTTCACACAGGAAACAACTCACACCACCACACAGCAGGCCTCAGCAGACGCCCTCCTTTCCAATGACTGAATTTTCTCGAACCCGGTTTCAGCCGGGATGGCATATGCACGATATGCCTCCAGGGTTGAGAGGGCAAATGTGCCGAGAACGCTGCTGAGCTTCATTTTATGTATGTCCAGAACTCTAACCGCTTTGCTTCCTAGAAACTTTTGGGCCGGGTTCGGGGTAGAAGTTGGAAGAAGAAGTGTTCGACGCGTGATGTTGGATCTGTTACATACTCGAATGCCGTGACGCCGGACGGGAGCCTGTCCTTTATAAACTGCACCAACTAGGTATAGTGAAACGCATTCTTGGAGACTAGGTTACAGAAAGCAGACGGGCCATTGCCCCAGACTCGGTGGCTTCAGGCTAATATAAAGATGTTGATACATACATGTTCTGACTCACAGAATAAAGAGTACATGGGGTAACGCCGTAACGGGCCACGCTGCAACATCCCAGCAAGCCGATGCTTCCGAACCTCCTTTGTCCCCGCCTTTTGTTTTCTCTACAACTTCTTCATCTCTGTCACAGTGTCTCTCTCGCGGAACAGTCGCTCAGAAGACTGGCCCCGAAGGCTCACGATCTTCTCCCACTTTAAACTTACAGCAAGATGCTTAGATGATCAGTGGCAGCCCCGGATAACATCGTTCTTCATCTTCTACCTTATTGTAATTCTTTCTTCTTAGCATCAAAGTACTATGCTCACACAATCAGCTATGAGAGAACGATATATATCGAGGCCGCGGGGCGCGGAGTCGATTAAGCAACGGACGTCGGAGACTTTTTGATAAACTTAGCCTGTAGGTGCCTATAGCCCGCGGGAGCGTCATAAATATGCCTGACATATAAATATATATTGCGGAAGGAACGGCAACAGGGCAAGGATAGCGTGCTGCGTGGCGCAATGTTGGAGAGTTCTGAGTCTCGACGTGTCGCATCAACGTCTGACAGTCTGTCGAGCAGCACGCGTCGGCCCTTTTCACTCTACCCAGTCTTCAAGTATACATTTCACCATGGCTGCTGGCACAGTATTAAAGACGCTCAAGACACTCGAAAAACTATTTCAACGTCACGCTACAAGAACCCATTTCCCAACTTTCACTCCGAATTTGTCCCAGGCTCCCAAACGTTCTAAGAAAGCAACTTAGCAAGCCGTCAAAGGTCTTTTTGACATACACAACATGAAGTTCAACAACGTTCTTGGCACATTTGCTCTCTTAACCTTGAAGGCATATCACGCCTATGCCATTCCGACCGAAACCGGGTTTGAGATATTCGAGTCGCTGGAAAAGAGTGGTGTCGAGGCCTGTTGTGTGATGGTGTGAGTTGTTTCCTGTGTGAACTGGTGTCATCACAGTCGTCGATAGATGCAGCTGCGCTGCTGCCCATCCTATATACCTTTTTTGCTAACGCTAGACAACAAAACAATACACGAAATGGCAGTGACAATCAAGCCCACACAATCAACTGGACAAAGGAAAGAAGAGCCCTCGTCACCACACAGGGCCAGTGTAAGATTTTCGTTAATGAAAGCGACACGGCGCCGAGCGCAGGCGGCTGTGACAAATGGCGGGTGATTTTCGACGGCTGTCCCAAAGACTCTTCTAAAGTCCAGGTCATGTCTATCGATATTTGCCTTGTGAACTGAATAGGGGCGAGAACAGCATAGTCTTACGGTGACATGCGCTGGACTATGAGCTGTCTGGAAATAGATACGATGGTCCTGGGATGGAAAGAACGTCTGACACTTTGGGAGAGCGCTGTGACATTGACAACTACTCCTTATCACGCGGGGCGATCTGTTTGGATAGCTGAACGCTGCGATTTGCCAAGCGGTCATATCTTGCTTAGTTGTAAATCTACACATACACATTGTCAAGGCTTTGGACTTCACAACAGAGTGAAGACTGATGAGTCACGACTCACAAGATGTCAAAGGTAGGGTTCAGTGCTTGAAAGTGTTGATTTCTGGCGCAAGCCCGCTCTATTATATACTCGCTCTCATTCTGGTGCTCCCGCTTCAATCTCTGACTTTTTCCGATCTATCACCATTTTTGACCGCAACTAATGGTTCCTGCCCCAAGGTACCTGACATACATATCACTTACAGTGGCATTCTGAAACATACTTGACGATATGCTGCTCTTGCCATCGTTTTCTTCGCTGTCAGCTCTCCAGACGTCATTGAAGTCAGCCTCGGTCAGAGTCTCAGAGATGTAAATTAACTTGCTCCAAGACCAAAAGTCTATAAGAGACATCCCTTTGCCAACGTGCCAATGGCCATGTGGCCGCTGTAACTGGTGGATGGCGTCAACATGTATCATCAGCAATTGTGAGCTGAGGTAAGAATTCGGCATCGACGATTCGAGCATCACTCCGGACTTAGTGGTTTCAGGCTAATAAAAATGTTATGTTCTGACTCACAGAATACACATGGACTCTGGAGTACATAACCGTGTAACATCCCAGCAAGCTTGCAGCCGATGCTTCCGAACTTCGAAGCTCCTTTGGCCCCGACTTTTCTCTTCTCTATACCTAGTTGATTGATCTCCCCATCTCAGTCTCTCTCGTGGAGCAGTCGTTCAGAAGACTGGCCACGATTTTCTCACACTTGAGCAAGATGATCGGTGGCAGCCCCGAATGATCTCGTTCTTCTTCTGCCTTATTGAATTCATCCATTCCTTAGAAGTTAGCATCAAAGTACCATAGGCTACACAATCAGCTAAGCGAACGATTGAACTCTTCAAGAAAATACAACGAGGCCACGGGGCGCGGAGTCGATTGACTCTTGAGCAACGGAGACTTTCCTGATAATTTAGCCGGTAGGTATAGTCCGCGGAAGCGTCATCAATATGCCTCCCATATACCTAGGTACGGAGTACTGCGGAAGAAACGGCAACGGGGCAAGGATAGCGTGCTGCGTGCGAGAGTCTCGACGTGTCTCACCAACGTCTGTAGAGGCTAGAGCAAGCACGCGTCCGACTACTTCTTCCACTCTAGTCTTCAAGAACGCGTTTTACCATGGTGCAGTATTGAAGACACTCAAGGCACTCGAAACACTATTTCAACATCACGCTGCAAGAACCCATTCTCCCCAACTTTCACTTCGAATACGTCCCAAACGTTTTTAGGAAGCAAGCCGTCAAACTCAAAGGCCTTGACATAACCAACATGAAGTTCAGCAGCGTTCTGGGCACATTTGCCCTCTCAACTCTGGAGGTATACCCTGCCTATGCGAGTCCTTTTGACGCAATCTCTCCGGAAACTCAGCTATTGCAAGGGAGAGACGGAGAGACCTGTTGTGTGATTGTGTGAGTTGTGCCTTGCTCTTCTGTCACCTGTGTAGAATGGTGTCAAACATGGCCGTTGCCTGAGTAGCTATTGTCCATCTTGTCTACATTTTTGCTAAACACTTATAATGGCAGCGACAAAAAAGTATACCCAGTCACCTTTACCGGAGAGATCAGGGTCCTCGTTACCATACAGGGCCAGTGTAAGGTCTCCGTCAATCAAATCGAGTCACCAAGCTCAGGAGGCTGTGACATGTGGTCCGTGGTTCGCGAAGGGTGTCCCGGACCCAGTGATCCTGATGTCCAGGTCGTGCCTATGGACTATTGCAGCTAGGGAAAGGAGACGAAGGAGTGCATAGCCATGCAGTGACATGCGCTGGACCACTTGGACCGGGCCATAGTTGTTTGGAGAAACATACGATGATCCACGGGTGGAAAGAACGTTTGAGTCCTGACACCTTGGACCCAGGGCGAGCCGCGAGCGCTGTGACAATTGACCGCTTATTGCGTGGGAGCACCACTGTTTTGATGGCGGAACGTTGCGATTTGCGAAGAGCCCAAGTTTTCATATCATGTCGCGTAATGGCCATCTATGCACGCAGATACTTATGGTGCCTTGGTATATGTTCCTCGTAAGATATACTCGAGGATATGCGTCTGGTCAACGTCTTTTTCGCGGTTATCTCTTCAGGCGTCGTTGATATCACAAGTGGGAGGAAGTCCTCGTCCACAACGTGAGATGCCTCGATCTTTTCGAGTGAACCCCCCTTTGTCTCCGTACACACACCAGGCTCAAGGAGTTTTTCGTCAGTTGCAATATGTGCAGCTTGATTGCCTGTTGAGAAGGCCAAGCAGACACGACTCCTTGTGCGGGGCGTGAATGCAGCTTTGAATAGCTTTGAACGGTTGTGGTCTGATATTGCCATTACTGCTCAAAGGTAATGAATGGGTGGTACATGGACATAGAGGTTTTTCCTTTCTTTTTATGGACACACTGTACGGACACTCTTGAAGGAATCCTTGGCAGATGTCACATGATATGTACATCACGCGAGGCTTCATCGCCGGGGCTGACTTGGGCCTGATTGCGAGAAACATAGAAAGAAACACCCTCAACGAAGGTCTCGTGGAGTGTGCTTATAGAACTGTTGGACAATAAACGTGAGTCTCTTGGATGGCTGCTGTTTTTATCCTCCATGCAGGCGACTCTCTCACTGCGCAATACTCTCCCTCAAACCCTTGGTCCTCAGCGTAAAGCCCCCTTCCTCCCCAAACGGCAGACCGATACCACTGTCCTTACCCCATTCGTCATCCATCTTCATCATGGCACTCCTCAACGCGTCTCCATGCCGATTCATCATCTCGCTGTCCACACTGGCCTGCCGACTTCCTGCTATACTGCCACTGCTGCTGCCGCTCTCGCCATCGGCATCCAAGGCAAAGGGCAAAGCAGGCACGGCGCCAGCATTCCCGCTCCAGCTTCCTCGTGCGTGGCCATTGAGTTTTTTCCCGTCCCATAGGCCCCGTACGCCGCCCTTTTTGCGCTCGGGCATCTCCTCTGTGCCGGCGCTGCACACATACAAGAGGTACTTTAGATTCGGGAGGGAGTGGCGAATATCGACGACCTTGAGACCCTCGGATGCGCAGAGAGCTTCGATATTCTTATTGAGGAGGAACCAACCGTATTCGAAGCGCCATTGGCCAATTGTCGAGCCGCCACGCGGTAGGTAGAGAGGAAATTCACGACGCTGCCGCTGCCGCTGCCGCTGCCGCTGAGGCTGCCGCTGGGGCTGGGTGTCTGGGATGTTTGATATGTCGTCACGAGCGTAGGACCGGGAGCCATAGACGGACAAGGGATACGGAAGAGGCGAGGAGAGATAGAATGACAGGTGGCGGGTGAGCAATGCGACGAGGCCTAGGGCCCCCGAGAGGACATCTTCGCCAATCACTTTGGCAGTGGCGGCATCGTAGACGGAATTCGGCAGAGGTAAGCCGCATATTTGAAAGGATAGTGGCGGTGCATTGGGGATGGGCGTAATGGGAAACATGTCACACAGCTCGGAGCAGATGCGCCGTCTCTGGCCGTGAATTTGCTGCTCCGTTTGCTGCACCAGCTCGACAGACGCAGCTAGCTTCTCGCTGTTGTTTTGGATGTCCGCCTCTGCTAGAGCCTGAATCCGTCTACCCTGAGCGATGGCCTCACGCCTACTTCGGAGAGATTTCCGCAGGTCAATACGCTTTGTCTCCGCTGCCATGTTCGCCCGACGCTGCATTGAGACATATTTCATTGCCAAGGCAGTCGCTTCGTTGGCAGCAGGATTCGGATCGGCCGGTGACTGGTCAAGTATCTCATTGATCTGCTGCATTATTTTGCGCTGCGTCTCCATGGCGTCTTGAACCGAGCTCTCGAGGTTGGCGAGCTTCATGAGGGCAGTGTACGACGAGGTGGCAACCAGAGGCGCTGGCTTTGGGTCAGCAGTCCTTGTTGGGAAGTCCATGGAGTACAAGCCATCTTGCAGGTGAAAAACAAGAGCATTGGGCGGAAAACGGCGATCAGTCAGCGTGCCAATGAAGTTGAGTCGTCGAAGGTCGATAATTTCTTCCAGTAGGAAGGTCCATGATGCTCGCTGGGGACGTTTGCACCAGACGCGAATGGTGAGAATGCATGCTCTTGAAATGCAGGCTTCCCGAGAAGAGAGATGGAAGAACTGAAAATCAAAGTTCTGGAGATCTAAATTAGTGTTTCGATTGGGACCGAGGAGAAAGAAAACGCGACAAGGGACAGGATAGTATGACGCACTGCGGATCGGTTGCGGACTTCGCTGATGTAGACGGGCTCGTCGCAGTCTGCCACATGCAGCGAGAAAAAGACGTCGCCTACAGAGCTATCGACGAGAGATTTTAAATCTTTCTGCCGTGTTACGGGATTCGCATGGGCCACGCTCAAGCTGCTTCGTCGGGGCTGGGCTCTCGGCCTCCTCTTGTCAGCGCGGAGGCTGTCCAGGCGCAGGCTCTCTGAGGATCGCGAGGCGCGAAGCCGCGACGAACCTGTTTCGTCGAGGTTGCCGAGCTTATTGGGGCTTCTTTTGATAGCGGCGTCATCTGATATGTGCGCATTGCCAGGGCCGCGGGGCGCGAAGGACAAATTCCGTAGAGAGAGCCCCTTTAGATGGCGAAGCTTACGGTTCTGAGGAAGCAGACGAGGTCGGCGGGGCTCAGAGAGCGTGGGCATGATGTGCGCATGCTGGCCCGCGAGTGACGTGACGATCAAAGTCGGAATATACGGACGTCAATGGTCAGCGCGTCACGAACGAAGTCGTCTCAAAAGCATGGATCGTTTTGGTAACGGCGTTGTCGAAGCTAGGTAGTACTCGTTGTCGTGAGTCGTAACTTCGACGTTGGCGCCGCTAGGGGATTAGGTTAGGTACTTGCGGAGACAGAGTGGAGCAGGGTGCTGGCTTTGTCGTCAACAGGTGGTCATGATGAAGGGCAGTTGTAGGTATGTACATACCTATGTAACTTGTAACTGTACCTAAGCAGCGGCATTTTGCCACTGGACAGTACAGTCTACCTAGGTACCTACCTACCTTAGGTACCTAGGTATGTACCTACATACCTCCTCTACAGTTGTCAACTATCAAGCAATTGATGAAGCAATGCATCGTTCTTTCCCACTTTGGGTCAGCAACTGTATATTACGCCAGCGCCTGGGCCGAACACCTCTTTTGCATTGTGATTGAAGCTACATACGTACTTCCTATCGACTGAAGCACTTTAACAAACGTGGAGAATTAAGCACACTGTGCGTCGCGAGCTCCTGTCGACCGATCACGATGAGGCTGGGCCAACGTGCACCATCATCATCATTCTTGTGAATGATGTATCCGCGCTGGCCAGCCTGAACAAGGCATTGGAAGATCCACGAACAAATATCAAGGCCAGACAGAGTACACAGGTTGGTCATGGTGAGCCACCATCATGCTGTGTGGCCCTTTCTAAACCTCTTTGCTTGCGCAAATGGGAGGAGCATCTACAGCGGAACGAATTATACATGGGTAGGTTCTCGAGCTGAGCGACAAAGGGACTTTTCCGACACTATACCGCAGTCAGCAAACGTATGTAACCCTCAAAATACGACGCCTCATTGAACAATTAAGATAATTGAACGAAATGGGTTTCTAAAAGAAGCAAAGACTCCCGTCGCCATGAGGTAGTTTCACCGCAAGCGAACGCATGAACTACGCATTATGCGTCTGCCCGGTTATTACCACGGCGCGCCGGCGCGACTGGAGACAACTCAGAGAGTTTGGCTCACGCACTATGACGACAGCTGGCACCATCGCTCTGAAAGCTGATGAAAGGTCATCCATTCTTCGGATGTTTGGTGATGGGCATACGTATCTGGACGCTCACGGCTTCCGCGCGTATGTTTGAGCAAGAGGGTATTGTTCCAGGTACTTGCGGTCGCGACCGCGTCGCGGGAGAAGGGGTGAAGCAAGCTTTTGCGGACCATCGCCGAGGAGGTTCAGAATTCAACCTGCACTGCTTTCAAGTTTCGACGTTCGTGCCGGACAGGGTTTCCGCGTGGTGACCACTGAGTCACTGACCACACGAGTCGAAGACTGGACTTCATCCTTAACAGGTATTAAGGACCAGTCAAACATCAATCAGTAACTTGAGGCACTTTGGCCGAGTGGTCTAAGGCGCCGTGTTCAGGCTAAGAATTGCTCTCGCAGCAGATCTACCTCTTCGCGGTCTAGTAATAGGCGAGGGTTCGAATCCCTCAGGTGTCATTCATTTTTTCTTTTTGCCGCCATATTTAGGCCTTTGGACTGCGGCAGCCTGCAGGTACGTATGGTTTTCAAGTTTGCATTCTTTCGCTCATGTTCACTGTGTGTGATTTCCTTCGTTCTTTTTGCCCCCGAATCCCCTCACTCGAGTCTCCACACCAACTTGTTAGAAGACTCAAAGAGACAACTCAACATTGGCGGCGTTTTTCCACCAAATACACAACCGTCTGTAGTGCTCGCTCCCCTCTACGCCTCATCGCGATAACCTCAACGTACTGTCTCACTTCTCCATGTCTCATCTTCCAGTCGCTCGGGTACCGGGCATCGGGTCGGGTCGGGTCGGGAGAGGGCCAGAGGCGTTCGGCGCTGTGCGAACGGACAGTCTTCAAGGCGCCCTGCCAATTATGCATCGCGAGCGTTCAAGCGAGCGTTCAAGCAACGTGATGTTCCAATCAGGACTTGTATAGGGACCTAGATCGACAAGCTCTGGACCACATCAAGGCCAGCGAGAGTCAACGAATACTCCGTAGGAACAGGTATGTAGACAGGACTTTAGCGGATATTCCCGTGCACCTCCAGGACTATTCTTATGGGCTCATTCTGCCGTGGAGTTTCGTTCGGATCACATTGAGACAGTCCTTTCGAGCACAACGCTCGGTCAGTCCGCTCACTAGGCCAGAATTGGCGTGTGACACAACTACAAATATGTGCCGTTTATTCACGTGCTGTGCGAGAGGGAAAGAGCTACGAGGTCGAGTCCTCAAGAATGGGAAGAAGAGGAAGTGTCAAACACCTCACGACTGGTACAGAATTCCTTGATTCCTTGATTCCTTGATGTCAGATGAGCATGCAATGGACAATGGACCCACGATCTTCCGCCAGAGACCGACTGAAAGCCTTGTCTCTGTCGGAATGCCCTCTTATGTCTTTCTGCCTTCTTCGAGGGGCTCTCTCACTGAGTATGACACTTGGTGACGGGAAACGTTCCCCCGCAAACTGAAAGGCAAAATACTTGCCTCTATTTCCACATTGCTGACCAAGGCTCCCCGCAAAGCTCGGGGGCGACAATCTGGTAAACTCGACAGAATTACTGACTTAGCAGGTGGACTATACCCCGGGATAGTTCATCTATACTACGGTCGCATTCTTATTAGTATCCGTGAGAAGGGCGCAAGCAGAAGCCGGACAGATGCCCAGATGCCAGTTGTCACACAACTCTCACTCTAATGCCAGGGCTGACTGGCTTATCCAGCCAAAAGCAAAATGAACCTCGTCTTTTCTCCACGAACGCTCGTATATGTATGGCTCAGTTGTGCCGTATTTGCACCATGTCACTCGTCTTGTGGCATCCTCACACTGTTTTGTTTCTTGTTTACCTCTTCTCAGATCCCTGTCATGGGCTGTGCCCTTTTCTCACGTTCTGGCTTCAGTGGTGCAACACAGTGGCCACTGGCGAGATCAAGATCCGGAGACTGGACGATGACGAGCCCAACTTGTCATTTCATAAGTCGGGGAGAGGGAGGAGGGACAAAGGAAATGGGTCCAAACCCGGATGTACGACTTGGCGACGTGCCGTTACCGGCACACCCGAGTATCGGCACCTCGCTCGTCGCCACGGCGTTTTCACGGGCTACTGTGTTACCAGGTGTTCTCTACTACATATGCCGTTACTCCGAGTCTTTTAACGACAAGGGACCGCACGAGTGAGGAACGATGAAAGAGTGGGACGCAGACACAGTATTGGTACGTGATGGACGTATGAGCGTATCAACGTGACGATTCTTGCACGTATACCAGCTTTCCAGTCACCACCCTATGATAAACCTTACCCTCAGTACGCCACTACAGAATGGACACAGCACTCGAGCTAGGGCTTCTGTGGGCATGTCTACGTATCATCTTGAATGAAGTCCACCGGTTTCTCTCCCCGCAGAGCCTTCCACCAGCGGGCTGCGGAGCGGAACGGGCAAGTCCGCCAGGCCTCCAAAGGAATATGGGCTCAGACCTTCCGGTACCACTAACTAAGCAATCGTTACACATTGGAAGTTGAAATATACGGCACGACCTCTGGAGAATTACACACAGTCATTCGTGGCCTTTTAGCGCCACCAGCACCACCTGACGCTATAGGAGACTTCTCTCATCCACATGGATATCCTTTTCCTACAGAGTAACGTACCATACGGATATGTCCTCCGCACACAATGTGGCGTCGTGCCAAGCTCTTTGCCATTGGACTGATCCTCAGCCTTGAGGTCCCCTTCCCCCCTTTGTTCGAACTTCGTACGCCCTTCCCTTCCCCACACGCCATGCATCGATGATCGAGGGAGATCCCGCGGCCGTCGATGCAGCAAAAAAAGCTTGAATAAGGTCGTTGGAAGGAGCTAGTCTGCGCTACCCCACGGCTTTTGTAAGGGTCCCCCAGCAGCCAAAATCGGACGATAGATGCATGCGGGATCGAAAGCTACTTCTGCACGAGAACACGAGGGCCACAGCTGAAGATGCGCGCTATGTTTTTGAGCCCGTCTGTGTGACCCTGACTTTGGTCGTGATTGGGAAGGCAAGAAGTCTCTTTTAAGCCACGTACGTCGGATCAGGTGATATCACAGTATGTGGTTGTCTTTGGGGCCGGAGCAATGAGAGCAGCAAGACTACGAGGCGTAGCGAGACACGACTTACACGCAAGACACGGCGTGTAAGTCGTGTCCAACGAGGGGGTAACGTACTGTACCTCACTCTTGATAGTGACTGATTCTCGTGATATCAGAGGGTTTTGCTGCTTCCGTAAGTGTTCAGTGACCTGCAATCCCTCCACTAGTGACTACCAAGTCGGGCTCATCTCACGCGAAGACTGAAGTCTGTATAGAACCGATTCTGTCGATGCAGGAATTCGGATTCCGAAGTCGGAAGATCATCTCAATGGCCTGCTACCAGTGATAGGAGGTCTTAAACAACGATGGGGTGGTAAGAAGGCAGATGGAGGGTTGTCTCGGAGAGAGTGAGTTTCTTCTTGTGGACGCCAAGACAATATGCTGCCCCTGGTAAGCTGCCTTGGTAATTCGAGAGAAGGGGGGACTAACACAAGTATGACGAGCATGGTGATCCGTCCGGGCATGTGGCATGTGGCGTGCGAAAGCGAATTTGGTCCGGCGCGTCATGTAGGACGACCAGGTGACAGTATCTCAGCAGGTATCCTGGATGTTCGTCAAACACGACCTCGACTGAAAGCGGAATTCGTATTGTGAGGTTTCCAAATTCCCCAAGGAGGTACTCTCGAATATAAAAGGTATAAAAGGCCCCAGTATCCCCTCGTATCTCAACGATCTTTTCTTCTCTCCATCCGACCAAGCCATCTCTCGTCCTCTTCTTCGACCTTACTTCGTCTTCTGTAATCAGCATCATCCCTCTCTACTTCGCTTCAAACTCCCCAATCTCGTCATCATGAAGTACACCGCCGCCATCGTTGCTCTCGCAGCCACCGTCATTGCCATTCCCACCGGAGGCGGCGACAACTCTTACAGCTGCAACAACGACCACCCCAACTACGTCTGTTGCCAGGGCGGCCTCCTCGGAGGAATCCTCTGCAACCTCAACCTTCTTGGTAACAACTGCGGTGGAGGCAGTTACTGCTGCAAGTCTGCTCCTCAGGTACGTTGCCCATTCTCATGATGCGCCCATCGCGGAGTCTATCCTTTACTGATATGTATTCTTTGTGTCTGTACAGACCGGCCTGATCAACATTGGCCTTGAGTGCATCAAGCTGCTCTAATTGCCCCTTTTCCTTCGCCACCCTATTAACCGCCAATATCGCCTCCTAAACACGCGATGTTGGGGTGAATCCTTGCCCAACGCTTGGCACATTCACACGGGGCCCTCTCTCCGCTCTCCATCCACCTACTACTGCCGGTGCGGCACGGTAGCAGCTAGCTAGACAATACAGGAAAAGGATTGAAAGAGGATGATGGCTCATGGACGCATTGTGTGAATGAGCAGCTTTTTCGCCGCCATCTTGTAATCGATCAGGATGCGTCAAGGGTTGGGTTTTCGGATGGGGTGGCTGGACGAAGCAGGTCTGTTTGCATACAAGGGATTCAAGTGGATGTAGCTACTTATTAGTAGCATGCGTAGATGGACGCTTGTACTTGGTCGGACGCTTCCTTTCTTTCAATTTTTTCGTGTTTCCTGCAGAGGAATTGCCTCACACAAGCAGAGTATTTTCGAGCTGTCAATATACCGTCCTAGTGCTCTGATACCATGATGTCTACGCGCGCCTTGCATCCCGTAGGTACGGTGTGATACGCATACTCCGTACTATGTATAGACATGTGTGTCTACGGGGTACGGGATACAAAAGAAGTATGTAAAAAGATGCAGCTTCTCCATTAAAATAAAGAACGGCTTCGTGCTATGTATAGTGCCCCATAAGAAAGACATCTACAACGAAAATGCCCAAGGAAAAAGCAAAAACGCACAAAACGCCACCAGAATGCTCATGAAGTCTAGAGTCTATAAATCCTTATTCTTGTCTTTCGGCGTCCAGCTGTATTGGACCACACCAGGCCCAGGCTGCAACCCAAGAAAGTATAACCACAAGCGATGTGCTTCGTTGATGGAGATGCGATATCTGGACAAGTCAGTTAGACGAATTCGAAGACGGAGGGATTTCGATACACGCAGAGAGAGAGAGAGAGAGAGAAGAAAGGGAAAGCTTACAGTAAGATCGGCCCATGCCACCAAGTGTACAGAACCAACTTGACAGATTGTTTGAATAGTGCGAATTCGTAAGCAAACTCGTCTCGTATGGAGTCGCTCCGTGGACCTCGTGCTTGCATCTCCAATAGTTCCTCCCATGGTCCCTTTGAGGCGCTGGCGGTCTCTGGTTCGCTTTCGTCCTCTTTTCTGCCCTTCGAGATGTTCTGGTCTTCTGTGCTAGGTGAGGCGATCGCGTCAGGGGTAGATGGCTCCTTCTCTACCTGGGGCAACGTCTCTCCATTCTCAGCAGCAATCATCTCTCTGAATTTTCGAATGGCCATCATGGACTGGCCCAGGCGAGCGTACGTGTTGAAGAGGGCGACCAGCTCTGTTCGTTTCAGGACGGGGATATCTTTGCTGTTGTTGTCGAATTCGAAGAGCACTTTCAGGGCAGTGCCGTAGCCATTCGTCTGGATCTTGCCCCAGAGTCTGCATTTATCGCACCCCACGCAGTCCATGAGTCGACTGACATTGCGAAATCGGTTGCGGAAATCCTCCTTAAGAGATGGGCCCTCCCCGTTGACAAACATCAGGCCCTCGTCGAAAATCTGAGGAATGCTGCCAGCGTTGGTAGTGACCGCTTCTACTTTGGCCCGAGTGGCCATGTCCTCGCTGGGATCGCCAGTGCAGAATGTGTACTCGGGGCCACGCAGAAAAGGCCCAAGCTTCGCCACAGCTCTGGTGAGAAGCGCATAGTTAAAGTATAGATTGCTGATGCGGTCGCTGAATCCGTGGAGGCGGTCTTTGTAGCACTGTAAGTTGGGCTGCCACAGCCCCGTCGTCTGGTTGAGAAAGTCCCAGCACAAATGCGTGCTGATGCTTGCGTGCATGCCAGACATGACTCGATAAAATACCCTCTTCTCCAGACACTCGTCGTCCACCTCGTATCCTGTTTGGGCCACAAAGGGAACGTTGGGTCGATGTGCGCGCTGGACCTGCAGCTGCGCCTGTCGACCGGCGGCGTTCATAACCTGTTTGAAGTCTTGAGCCGCAGGATTATAGTTGAGCGACATGCCGAGGTCTGCGGAATGGGGAAAAGAGCTCTTCTGGAAGCAATTTTCGCGGTAAATGGCATCCCAGACTTGGTGAGCGCCCTCTCCTGCGTAGCCCGTGAATCGCTCGGGGTTGCGAAGCAAGCTCACGTAGTCACCTCTCGAGGTGGAACTTTCATCCTCGACGACACAATAGTCTCGTTCGTCGCACTCGTCGTCGTACTCAACAACACAGCTCTCGCCAACATTCTCTCCTAATTCTCCGTGCAGAGGCCGTTGTGGGTTTTTCTTCTGCTCTTTTCGGCCGGGGTGTCTCGCCAAAGGCCCTTCCAGTTTGCCAAGCTCCTTGGCTCTCCAGACCTCTGGGATGTCATCTTCGTTATCGAGGGTCTCGACGGCACATCCTATGTTGCCGCAAATGCCGTTCTCATCATCCCAAAAGGGGCACTTCTTGTTGAAGAGATTGAGACGATAATGCGAGAAGAAATCGGTCGTTTGCGTCAGGTCGTCGAGGGCGGGCTTTACGCGACTGTTGAGCTTCTCGAGAGTCGCATAGGAGGCGCAGGCATCTTGCACAATGGACTTGGGGCTAATCTAGACAAGAGTAGACTGGTCAGTCGGTACTCTCTTCGAGAACAATAGCACGTTCTTGTGTTGTTACAAGGGACAATTGGCAACATACTGCGCATCCTGTGTCCGGCTTTGAGGCACAGCTGGCGGGTGCTGCCCACAGAGTGAAGACGGACAGATAGAACAGTCTACTCGCAGTCTTCATCCTGGCGGTGTGGAGGACCGGGCGAAGGACCGAAATCGCCGACGAAGGAGTTCAGCACAAGGGAAACAAGAGCTCGGCAAGTCTGTCTTTGAATTTCGAAAATCGAAGCAAAGCGTCCGTTTGCTCCTGGATGCGCCTCGCCGTGGATGTCAAGTTCAAGCGCGAATAGGTCCGTCGCGGGGAGAGTAGCGCAAAACACGTCGCTCAAGATACGAGGATGCGAAAGAATTGAGCTGTAGAAGAACAGCGAAAGATGTGCTTGTCGTTAAAGCAGCGGGAGAGCAGATTGAACAAAGAAGCAAAGAGCGAGGCAATACTTTGTAAGGTCAAGGTACGGTCTGAAAATGCCACGCTGTCTTGGTCGGAAGTCCGCTAATTAATGAATCACTTGGCTAAAGCGCAGTTCACATGCGGATGGGGCGGAGTGAGACGGATGGGAACCAACGACTGACGGTCATTTATATCAAGCCGAGCGGGCTAAAATAGAAAGAAGCAAATTACAGAGGAAACGGAGATCTGGCCACATTTCCTCCCCTCTCTATTGAAGTCAATCGACTTTATTATTAATCGGATGCAATGGAGAAACGGGTTTCGGTAGCCATCCGGTTCTATTCATGCCTCAGCCCGGTGCATCCTGCGGCCTCTGGGAAGGTGGCCAGTTAGGCAACTGCTCACTTCATGGCGTTCCTTCCGTCTTTCCGACTCTTGAGTCAAGCCACGCCAAGCCAAGAGACCCTTAGAGACAAACACAACGTCATGTTCAGCCTTGAGCCAATGGGCGACAAGTATTTAGTTGCAGGCCTGCAGCAAAACTTCCCCAGGGATAGGGATGTACGTGATCAAGTAAATAAAGTAAATAAGTTCCAATGAACAATTGATGTGCGACTCTATTCCCGCATCACGTACATAGGCATTGTCAGCATTCAAGGCGCGCGCAATGGATCCGACGATTCTTCTTGCCCTGTTTTGTTCTGCCCGCTCGTGCCGTCTTGAAACCAGCCTGAATCCTCGGAGTATGTACGAACTCACTTCCGCGCGCAGTCCGGCCCGCCACCAACCGAGCGGTGATGCCGATGACGACTCAGGCCCAGTATTCGCCGCATCAAAGTCAGCTGTCGCGGCTTCTTTGAATCATGGAGCTGGCATTGACAGAACTTGTCGCGCTGTGTAGGGTGGCGTGACTACCATGTGGTTGTGGGACCACCAAAGGGACAAGATCATGGATGCGATGATTGCAGTACGTAGGTAGCCATGAGCAGAGGGTCATGATACCTACGACTGAGATGCAAATCAAGATGGACTGGTCTTCATTATGGCTCTTCTTGGCTCATTGAGTTGGAATCCCGCAGTTGCGCCTTGCGTTATATCGCTGAGCAGTGAGGACAGATCTCCATTGTGACTCATTGCGAAATGGCGCCCATGCATCGTGTTTTCCTCATCGATCCTACGTGCCGCACGTGCGCATCATAAGCGCGCCTCTACTAGATGTCGCAGGCGCAGGAACAACACTGAGTGTGCTAGCTAATCTCTTGAGGGTGTATGTCGCAAATAAGCAACGACGGTGGTCGCGATTTTTCAGCAACAGAAGATGATGCACTGCGTCTTTTGAAATAATCATCAATTCCATCTACCTTATGTGCCAGCTAACGCCCGCCAGTGTAAAAAACCCCCATGCAGTAAAATTGCTAAGATGCCCTTGAACTAGAGCATATGGCGCCGACTCTCACACCAACTCAAACAACTCGCCAAGATGGCGCACGCGTTCGACACCTGCGCTTCAGAGGCGAGACAAGAAGATACCTTGCGTATTTTCCAACGAAACAAAGTCCCTCCAATAGGCTCGGGGTGAGCATGAGGAAAAGAGAGAGAAAAAGAAAGCAAAATAGTAGAAGAAGAAGGACGAATGAGAGGCTCCCCAAGCACAGCAGCCTGCCGGTAATGACTGTGTCTGTATTTCAGGTCGTTTCCCGAAAGAAACAAAGGGCGTCAAGCTGCGTAATCTTGCTTCGTAGAGAACGCGTGCAATATAGAGGAAGCGAATGACGATTGACTGCGGCGTCCTTCATGAATTGTTCAATGACCCAAATATCGTAACGTGCAGACCGTAATATCGTGAGAGGGGCATGAAACAGGACCCCTACATCCGTTCAACACCAACGGTGGTGAGAGAGGCGGGGAAGGGGCTATCGTACATGAGACATCGAGCTCCAAGGTTGAAGACGGATGCTCAATGGAGTGTTTCGAAAGGGAGAGGACGCCTGAGCATGGCACAGTTAGCGATTTTCAAGTCCGAAAATCAATGCAAGTAAAGGCGACTCGGAAAGCCCTGAGCAACACGTACTTGAAGAGGAGAATATGCGGTTCGGGTTCGTGGACCTCGTAATGCTGCCAGCCAAGACTCTGTCGACATTGTTAACAAAACCATACTTTCACGAGAACTTTGTGACGCGTTTCTGTTGCCTTGTTGGATCGCTCTATATGGAAGGTGTGGAGGGTTGTGGAGCAGAGCGCGTTGTGTCGTACCTGAGTGATGCCCATAGCTCGCCATTCATCCTCCCAAAGCAACTTCAACGTTCCTTTCGACGTGTCATGATACTCTTGTGGGATGGCTTTGAGCATAGCTTTGGGAAGCTGCACGTGACGGTATTCGTATTCGCAGTCAGAGTATCTAGTTGATCAAGAAATCAGTTCGATGCCCGCCGACCGGCGCTCCTCAACTGTGTCGGAGGAGACCAAGAGATGCCTTCCACAACAGCGCGCAGCCCTCAGCGTCGCGCAGAATATTTACCTTGAGGAATAGTGGATTTTGTCGACAAACTCTTCCAGTCGCGCTCGTTCGGAGTCCAGTAACGGCCTGGGAGTTTTGTTTCGGCGACTCATGTCGATATCCATGGGTCACGATGCGCGTCGGACCAACAAGGTAAAGGCGTGGTGTTTTGAGCAACGCAAGCTTGCGGGAGACAAAAAGATATGTTGCCGCACTCTGTGGGCCGTGGTCCCTGCGCCCACTCAATAGAGATCAAGAAACAAAATGAATATATGGAGTTGACGTCGACGATGGATCTAATCTCGCGGGAGACTAATTGGGGGAAAAAAGTCGAGGGGAGAAGGTTCACGAAAACACCCAGGCGCGTGAAGGGCCAGTGCGTGGGTGCGGGGAGGGGGAACTCGGGAGGGGACAGTCCGACAGCCTACAGGACTCCAGGACTCCAGGAGGGGCGAAAGCCTCGACAAAGTGGGTTGGTCGACTGGATCGTGTTTATGTTTTTTCCCTTTTTCCCTTTTTGACCAACTCGGGACAGACCAATCCTTATCTTCTTTTTCCGCTGATGTTTTATTCTCCGTATCACGGATTGAATGATACGCCTTCAGCCCGCGTCGTTGGAGCAGCCACTAGGCGGTCCGCGTTTTAGAAAAGCAAAAAAAAAGGAAAGGAAAGGGTACTGCTATCAGTGCCGGTAAGTTTAGTAGGTCGTATCTGTTGATGCGCTCTGCGCGTGCAGCTATGTAGGCTGTTATTGAACACGTCGGTTGGGTCAAGTGTTTGCAGGAGCAAGCAGCCAAAGAGAGAGCCCAATTGAGCCAGAATGGAGTTGGAGATGTCCAGGATGAACGCGAGCCGAGGGGTTCGCGTGGAACGAGTGGAACGAGACTCCGCAGGAGAGAGGAGAAAAATGATTCTGCATTCATCAGCACTTGCCAAGAGCGAACGATTTGCAGTTGGCCCCATATATCGGGGCCGTTGGCATGCAGCGACGCGATGTGATTCGTGCAAATACGTAAATGTGAGCGCAACAGGTGCAGTGCAACTGCAGGTGTGATCTACGAAAGACACAAAGTTCTCGTCGACCGCGTTGCACAACCTTGAGCTGCACATGGACTTGGAAATAATCATATGGCAGGCAGTTTTACGCTGCGAATGGTATCGATTCGACAAAACAACAGTTCACACCAAATAACGACGAACAACATGAAAGACAAAGATAGAGACGAAGCGTGCCAAGTTGCCAACTACATACCTACTTCTACTTTCAAATGCCGAAAAATGAAAACACCTCTTCATTACCCTTCCGCCCAGTCACTGCCCTCGACAGTGGAATGTAGTCGATGGCATTACCAATCTTTGCTTTGACGCCATCCACAACAATCTCCCAGTCACGCATATCCGCAAACTGTGCATCTTTGAATCTCTGCACGGCTGTCGAACACGTTTCATCATCAAGAGAACCCAGTGTCCAACCTACTGAGATGTGAAACGCCCCATCAGCCGCGTCGCCAGCACTTTGCTGATACAAAGTGGGTTGTTTGAAGTGAGCCGCAACTGCATTACATTTGGCAAGCATAGCCATCAACTCGGGATTCGACGAAAGAGGCCCTGCGGGCTCTCTCGCCGTGACAACACGCAGTACGAGGAACGTGCGAGGGGAATCTGGAGACTTGTGCCATGCCAGGCCGGCTGGCTTCACGCAGAAGCGCCGAATGCCACTGGTGCAGATAGCATCCTGGATCTTGGAGGCGTAGTCATCTTTGATGGAAGTCGGTAGGCTGAGGGGTTTGGATAAACTAATGTGTAGTGGCAGAGGGGCACCCAGATCGCTGGTGAGGAAGCTGTGGAGATGAATGTCTTTCCCAATGTGGCGCTGAATCTGCTTCACGAGTGCGTCGAGAGCATCATGCTGCGCAGCGGTGGGATGCCCTTGGATGCGTGAAGTCAACACACGACCGTTCTCGAATACAAAAGTTTTGAAGTTTTGAAGTGAAGCTGACACAAACGGACAGGAAAGGGGAAACATACATTCCACGTAGACATGGCTAGGCCAATGCCCAACCACATGAGGGTTCTGTCTCTTTCGTCCCTGGTGCAAGCTGGGGTCATCCACCGCACTCTGTCGCACAGTAGACGCGTAGAGATCGTGGAACGTCGATGGCAACGGAGGCATACTCGATTTATGCAGACCATTTGGACCTGGCTTGGGCTTGTGGCGCTTTCTCTGAGGAGACGCGGGCGACTCTTCGTCATCAGATGAGGACGAGTAGTCGACGAGCCCCATGGTGATGATCGCATATATCTCGCATCGCGAGCACGGTCAAAAGATGACAATTTGATGTCGATGCAAGGCTTAGCTTGGCTGGAGGCTTGGAGTCAGAGTGACACAAAAGGCAAGGAAGTGGAGCCTGCCGCTCTCGCACTTAAACGTGAGAGAAAGTTTGACGTCGTGCAGCTACGTCGACCTGCATATATCTGGTTGCCGAGATACCGATTGGTACCTGCATAGTGCCTCGGATTTGGCATCTGCATGATGCAAGATCTCTGCGTTGTATTGTGGTGAGTCGTGACTTCGCTGTGTACGGAGTCGTGGGCGCGTGGCGCGTGTACATAGGTACTTACCTAGGTAGGTACCTCCTAGGTACAGTGGGGGTGTAAAAAAAGCTCACATTCTCAACCACTTTTTGTTGTGTGAATGTGAGGTTAATTTGCCGAGGGCTATACGTTACGTGTTTTTACGGAGTCACGGACACGGACACCAAGATACTCCCAGTATCCACTTTTCACACATCCGATGACGACCGGTTTGCAACAAGAATCCAAAACGTTGACAACTTCAGCTTCTTCGCCCTTACCTTACGTACCTATGTAACATATTTACTGTGCAACATCAAGACTAGCAACAGTAGGCTCTATTGGTGGACCAACAACAATCCCATATCGACTGTGACGGGAATTGGATTTGTCAACACCAACTGAAACTTCGTCCTTACTTCGAACGAGTGAAAATCTTACACGTCGAAATTGTCTGGGACAAGCTGCGTACGTTCGACATGCCGATTTGATTAGACGCTGTGTATTGAAGAGTTATCTTCAAACGAAAGCAAGTTCCTCATTGCCTCCCCCGCCGTAACGCACCTCACCCGGACGATGCACTTGCAAATGTATGGCGACAAGGGCCATGTGCAAAAGATGTGTCATCTCACCGGCACGAGCTTATTATGCGGCAACCTACATGTTCCCTACGGTCAGGACTAATGAGATAGCGTACCGCGTCTTTCAAGCCAGTATGTCAAATCGAGTACCAGCGTTTGTTACCTTCATGCGCTCTGTTGAAACGTTATGCACAGACACGAAAAAGCTCTGTCTGACTTTTTTCCAGATTTCACAAGTCCTACAAACTCAAGTTTGAAAGGGTACCGAATGGGTGTTGCATCATCTGATGTCTGACATTGATGTTGACCTTCACCAGACGGTCGCTTCGTTTGCCCCCATCCTGAAAAATGCAGAGGTGACCAGGGAAACAAACGCATGTGCTCAAGACCGTCTGTTGAGGTCTAGATATGTATGTGGTTGGCTGGCTCCCACTCCAAAAACTTGAGCTCCTCATTTCTACATCATTTCTACATCATTTTTCCGACGAACCATCTGGCAGATCATCATTCCATTCTTACTTCGTCCACCACCAGGTACAGCAACAGCTCGTCGTTAAACTAAATGGCTTCGTGCAAGATTACAATCATCCGGCGCTCCGACCTCCAGGATCCCGAATCGTCCGACGCTGCCTACATTAGCGACTTCCAAAGCGTCTCCTCATACAGCTGGATCGATGCACCAACGCCCACGATTGCCGTGCCAGGTAGTCCTCCGCTCTGGAGCCCACCCGCCACCGATGTCCAGCTCCCAAAAGACTCCGGCCTTTATAGCATAGCGGAGAATGCCGTACGGCTCCCCGGCAGTCCAATGGCCCCCATATTCAGGGCAACATTCACCACGGACCCGTCTTTCGACGTCCGGCCCATGGACGTTATCAGTGACAGGCACAATATACGGAAACTCTTGTCCTTTATCGACCCTGGCTCGGAAAGGAACAAAAGCGACCCCTTCAATTTGAAGCTTGAGATGGTTCGCAACAGTCTGCTATTGTGTCGCCATGAAAAAGTGGTGACGAGATATATTGGACGAGATGTATTTCAGGGGTACGGCCATGAATTCGAAAAGGCCTACACCACGAGCCAGATTGACGGGAGCGCAGGTCATTACCGGATGGTCTCCTACCGTTTCTGTGGGCTGAAGTTTTTGATTCGTCACGAGACAGATGGATTTGTAAGTCCGAACGAAGGACTCTCGGACCAATTGAAGTGTGCAGCCCCATCTTCCGGCAAGAGAGCTCGGCTGAGGGCGAACACTACCGCTCAGAAAGTGACGGTCCTGCACAAGGGCAATATCATCCCTCTGGAGTCTACTCTCGAGCTCAAGACTTGCAATAAACGGAGGTCGCTGGCGTTCCGCCACATCGCCCCGCAGCTATGGGTATCTCAGACTCCTCAGCTCGTGCGGGCATATCACGACGTAGGACGTTTCAGTCAGCCGCAAGTGGAAGATGTGGGTGACGAAATACAGATATGGGAGCGCGACAACCAGAAAAATCTGAGGATTCTGGGTGCGCTGATAAAAGAGATTATCAGGGTGATGAAGGGTTGTGGTGGGCGTGGAATGCTGCGATATGATGTGGCGTCGGCTAGCCTTATAATATCCAGCGACCAGGATCAGTCGGATATGTTGCCGGAAGATTTGTATTGCAAATGGGACGAGTAGAAGTCTTAAAATCTATCAAGACAATATGTACAGACACATACTCTTGATTCCTGAATCGTGTCTAGTGGACTTATCGAGGGCCAGGCAATTGAGTGCCTGAAAGGTGACAAGTGGCGATGGTCTCGTTTGTTACTTCCGTTTCGCTATGCCTACTCCGATTTCTATTACTGCAGTTATTACGACTATGCAGATGTCACAGTCAGAGCCCGGCTGAAAATCGTGTTCGAAAGGTTCACGAGGCTTCCGGCAGTGTAGGCAAATCACATTGAAGAAGGACGAAGTGGCCCGCCCATAACGTGCGAGTCAGAACACAAGAGCCCAGCGCGTGAGTCGACAATGACGGGTTTCGAATTACAGTTGTTCATCTGATCATATCGTTGCCGTATTGTACTGTGCCCATCGCCCGCCGGGCAGCTGCATTGGTTTGACCAGACACACAAACGCATGTGCTCACAGACCATGTCACATGAGTTGAGGAGACCGATATTCATAGATGACTTGCTCGCCGTCTGTTTCTATAACATGTCTTCGGCGACCCATCCGACAGACTCACAGCTTATACCATCAAGTACAAGTACAGTAATCCGACGACAAGAAAGATGGTTTCGAATGTCATAGGAACAATCTCGCGCCCCGATCTCGAGCATCTCGAACCATCGGGCGCTGCACGCATTACTGACCTCAAATGTGTCTCCTCGTACAGCTGGATCGATGCACCAACGCCCACGATCGCCGTACCAGGAAGTCCTCCGCTCTGGAGCCCCCCCGCCACCGATGTCCGGCTCCCAAAGGACTTCGGCCTTTATAACATCTCGGAGAATGCCGTACGGCTCCCCAGAAGTCCAATGGCACCCATATTCACGGCAACATTCACCACGGACCCGTCTTTCGACGTCCGGCCCATGGACGTTATCAGTGACAGACACAACATACGGAAACTCTTATCCTTTATCGACCCTGGCTCGGAAAGGTACAAGAACAAGAAGTTCAATTTGAAGCTTGAGGTGGTGCGCAACACTCTGCTATTGAGTCGCCATGAGAAAGCTGTGACGTGCTACTTCGGCCGAAATATATTTCACGGGCACGGCCATGAATTCGAAAAAGCATACACTACAAACCAGATTCATCGCAGCGCAGGCCATTACAGGATTATCTCGTACTGTTTCTGTGGACTAAACTTTCTGATTCGTCATGAGACAGATGGATTTGTAAGTCCGAACGAAGGACTCTTGGGCCAATCGAAGTCCCCGTTCCCATCTTCCAGCAGGAGAGCACGACCGACTAAGAACACTAGCCTGCAAAATGTGACGGTCCTGCACAAGGGCAATATCATCCCTCTGGAGTCTACTCTCGAGATCAAGACTTGCAATAAACGGAGGTTGCTGGAGTTCCGCCATGTCGCCTCGCAGCTATGGGTATCCCAAACTCCCCAGCTCGTGCGGGCATATTATGATGAAGGATGCTTCAGCCAGCCGCAAGTGGAAGATGTGGGTGAGGAAATACAGGAATGGGAGCGCGACAACCAGAAGAATCTGAGGATTCTGGGCGCGCTGATTCAAGAGATTATCAGGGTGATGAAGGGTTGTGGTGGGCGTGGAATGCTGCGATATGATGTGGCGTCGGCTAGCCTTATAATCTCCAGCGACAAGGATCAGTCGGATATGCTGCCGAAGCACTTGTACTCCAAATGGGACGAGCAGAAGTCTTAAACTCTGTTTTGAGACTTGAGACAGTATGCACAGACACATGCGGCGGTACCCTAATAAGTCTTGATTTTGAATCGTTGTCCAGTGGACTTATCGAGGCAATCCAGTGCCCGAAAGGTGACAAACGGCGACGGTCTCGTTTGTTGGTTTTACTTTGCGATGTCGACTCCGATCTCTATCAGACGCTCCCTACTTTAAATTGTCGTACCGTCGTCATCATAGTCAGGGTCCTGGCTGAAGGGTTATGTTGTAAGGTTGGCATGTTTCCTTGGTTGAGGCGATTCATATTGGAGAAGGACGAAGCGGCGCAGAACTTGCGAGTCAGTAATTCTGGTACATACTTGAGATCACAGCTCCTTTTAATCTGAGCATATCGTCATGCTATGTTCGTTAGTAGTTATTTTTTGACGCATTGTTACCTTCATTTTGAACGCGACGGGATGCTCCTATTCCGGAACACAGCACCCACTTTTTTGTGTAACCGATAGAATAGATAGAATAGGTACCCCCTAACTTTAAGACAAACAAACGTCCGCGTGCTTGATTTAGAGGAAGACAGAATTTGTACAACCGCCTGGCAAAATCACCTCACGTTCACGCGCCCAAAAGTGGTTGAGAATGTGATTTTTTTACGCCCCCACTGTAGGTTAACGGCTGCTCCCGTACCCGCTCCGAAAAGTTTAGCGTTCTGTCTTTCCAAGACTTGGCCGGCGAATAATCTCATTTCGCGCCCTCAAGTAGGTAGGTACAGCAACGATAAGAAAGATGGCTCCACGGAAGATTATCACCATCACGCGCTCCAACCTCCATAGTCTCAATTCATCCGACGCTGCCTACATTACCGACGTCAAAGATGTCTCCTCGTACAGTTGGATCGACACATCTATACCCACGATCGCCGTGCCAGGTAGTCCTCCGCTCTGGAGCCCCCCCGACACCAATCTCCCACTCCCAAAAGACACTGGCCTGTATTATATTGCCGAGAATGCCGCACGCCTTCCCGCCAGTCCAATGGCACCCATATTCAGGGCGATATTCGCCACGGACCCTACCTTCGATGTCCAGACCATCGACGTTATCACTGATAGACACAACATCCGCAAGCTCCTGGCGTACATTAAACCTGGCTCGGACAGAGACAAAGGCGGATCATTCACCATGAGGCTTGAGCTCGTGCGCAACACACTGCTCCTGTGCCGTCTGGATCTACCTGCGACGGAGTACATTCAGCCGCATGAGTATCGGGGCCACGGCCATGAATACGAGAAAGCTTACACTACGAAGCAATTTGACGGCACCGCAGGCCATCACAGGATGGTCTCCTACCGTTTCTGTGGGCTGAATTTTCTGATCCGTTACGAAACAGATGGGTGTGTGAGTCCAAAGAAGGATGCAGACATCGCCCACAAGGGACTCTTCGACCCATCAGAGTCCCTGCCTTTCGCCAAGCAAGCATCGCCGGCTGTGAAAAGAAGTTCACCAAAGATGAAAAGAAGCTCACCAAAGATAAAGGTCCTGCTAAAGGGCAACACGGTACCTCTCGAGTCTATTCTGGAGATCAAGACTCGAGTTCTGGGGAGGCCACTAGACTTCGCCGATGTCGCCCCGCAGCTCTGGGTCTCGCAGACTTCCAAGCTCGTGCGGGCGTTTCATGTCGGAGGATATTTTGAGCCGACGTACGTGGAAGACGTTAGTGCCTCATTAGAGAAATGGGAGTCTGACAACCAGAAGAATCTGAGGACCCTGGGCGCGTTGCTTGCCGAGTTCATCACGGTGATGAAGGGGTCTGAGGGGCGCGGGACTCTACGATATGATGCGGCGAGGGATAGACTGACTATCTCTAGATATACCGGGGAAACGCGTTTGCTGCCGGAGGACTTGTATTCCGAATGGAATGAGCGCAAGAGGGGTGCAGAAAGGACGCAGGAGAGTCGCAACCGCAGATGATGTCGAATCTTCTATAAGTGAGGCACAACTTTGGGGTACGGGTGAATACGTCAGAGGAGAGGGTGGCCTCGATGGCTTCCGGAAACTTCCCAAGCGCGACGTTTTCGACGCAGAGTGACTGAACTCATGGGATCGTGTCGCCTTCCCACACGGCGCGTTCATTTACTGGAATACACAGGTCAAATTGGACGGGTCTCGTTGGACTTATTGAGGGGCGCCTGCAGGATTTCAAACGGCGGAAAATGGTGAGGATGGCGACTATACTTTGCTTTTGCGTTACTGACGCTGACCTCCGCCGATAGTCATCACCCCAAGTTCTAAACTGGAAGTTTCACAGTCAGAGACACAATTTGAAGAATCACGTTGTTCGGAGACTCCCGAGATTTTCTGGCGTGGAGGCAATTCAATTTCAAGAGAACGAAGCGGCCCAGAGCGTGCGAGTCAGCACCAAGAACCCAGCGCATGAAGTCACGATGAGCGGCTTTCGACCATAGCTTTTATTCATCTGAGCATATTGTTATGTTGGCTTGTTCTTCTTTCCCGTATTGCCCTGCCTCCATAGTCCGCGCAGTCGTTTGCCCTCAAGTGGAAAAATGCATGGGTGATCTGACAAACAAACGCATATGCTCACGGACCGTGTGTTGAGGAGACCGAGATTCATAGATGACTTTCTCTCGCTTTAAAAGCTGAAGACTTCTGTTTCTTTAACTTCGGCGACCCATCTGGCAGCTTGACCATCAAGTACAGTAACGGCTCCTCACTCGGAGATCCAACGATAAGAAAGATGGCTTCGCATATCATAGGAACAATCTCGCGCTCCGATCTCCAGCATCTCATACCTTCCGACGCTGCACGCATTACCAATCTCAAAAGTGTGTCCTCGTACAGTTGGATTGACACACCCACGCCCACTATCGCCGTGCCAGGTAGTCCTCGCTTTTGGAGCCCCCCCGACATCGATGTCCGGCTCCCAAAGGACTCGGGCCTTTATTACGTCACAGAGAATGCCGCACGCCTTCCTGGTAGTCCAGTGGCACCTCTTTTCGCGGCATTATTCACCACAAACCCGTCCTTTGATGTCCGGCCCCTCGACGTCATCAGTGACAGGAACTTCATTCGGAGGCTTCTTTGGTTTGTAAACCCTGGCTCGGATGGAGATGCAGCCGAACCATTTACCATGAAGCTCGAACTCGTGGGAAACACCCTGCTCTTCGGTCGCCACGAGACAGCTGTAACACGACACATTGCACCGAATAGGTATCACGGGTACGGATATGAGTTCGAAAAGGCTTACACGAAGAAACAGATTGCCGGCAGCACGAGCCATTACAGTATCATCTCATACCGCTTCTGCGGACTGAATATGATGATTCGATGCCAGACGGATGGATTTGCGAGTATGAAACGTGGGACAGATGTATCTTGTGGAGGATTCCTGGACCAATTTATACCTCCCAGGGAGAGAGCAGAACCGACTGCGGATATTAGCCTCAAAGAGGTCAAGGTCATGAAGAAGGGCAAGACTATTCCTCTCGAATCTATTGTCGAGATCATGACTTGCGCTCAAGTGAGGTCGCTGGAATTCGATGATATCGCGCCGCAGCTATGGATGTCACAGACTCCAAAGCTTGTGCGGGCATATCATTCCGGAGGATTATTTTCGAAGCCAGGAGTCGAATATGTGGGCTTCAAGGTACAGAAATGGGAGCGCGAGAATCAGTATGACCTGGGGACTCTGGGCGCGTTGATTGAGAAGATCATCGCGGTGATGAAGGGGTGTGGTGGTGGGTGTGGGATACTGCAATATGATGTAGCGACGGCTAGTCTTATTATCTACAGGGATGAAGATGGAACGGGCATGTTGCCGGAGGACTTATATTGCAAATGGGATGAGTAGGAGTGGGAGTTGCAGATCTTGCAGCTCCTGGAAGAAAGAAAGGAGTCAAAGGACCCAGAGACACAGAATGTGCGGCATTGGGAAGTAATGTCGGGGTTGAGGGGAAATGTCTAGAGGAACTTTTGCGACACGGCAGTGACTCAACACATCTAGTTTGACGTCGCCGGCGCTAAAAGGCGTGAAATACCTCCTCTAACCAATCTTACGAGAACAGAAATTGTCACAGTGGGTTGGTCATCCTGGTGTATTGCCCTGCCGGTGTCGCAGTCGTTTGCCCTCATCTCGAAAAGATGCAGACTTACACAAGGGGGTTACACAAGGCAAACAAACGCATGGACTATAGACTCTGCTGTTGAGGACTGATTCATTGCTCCTTCAAGATGTCTCCGGCCATCACAGCTTCGCCACCGAATACAGAAACGGTCATCACTCCAAGAATCCAACGACAAGAAAGATGATTCCGCGTAGGAATACAGTAATCTGGCGGTCCGACCTTCAGGACCCCGAATCATCCGCCGCTGCGCACATCATCGACGTCAAAAACGTCTCCTCGTACAGCTGGATCGACACACCCACGCCAACCATCGTCGTGCCAGGCACTCCTTCACTCTGGAGCCCACCCGCTACCGATGTACCACTCCCAAAGGACTCTGGTCTTTATAGCATTGAGGAGAATGCCGTACGCCTCCCCGGCAGTCCAATGGCCCCCATGCTCAGGGCAATATTCACGACGAACCCGTCTTTCGACGTCCGGTCCATCGACGTTATCAGCGACAGACACAACATACGGAAACTCCTGTCCTTTATCGACCCTGGCTCAGATGCATACAACTGCGAAAAGTATACCATAAGGCTTGAGCTTGTGGGACACACCCTGCTCCTGTGTCGCCATGAGAAAGTCATGACAAGATACATTGGACGAAACCAGTATCTGGGACACGGCTTCGAATTTATCAAAGCGTACACCGCGAGCCAGATCGACGACAGCGCGGGCCATTTTCGGATCGTCTCGTACCGTTTCTATGGGCTAAACTTTCTCATTTGTCATGAGCCAGATGGATTTGTTAGCCCGGAAAGTGAGGCGGATGTTGCCTACGAGGGACTCTTGGATCGACCGAAGTCCCCGACCCGATCTCGCAACGAGAGACCACCGTCTACTGCAGACCCTGGCCTCAAAAATGTGATTGTCCGGCACAAGGGCGAGACTGTCCCTCTCGAGTCTCTTTTCGACATCAAGACTCGCACTAAAGGGAAGGGGTTGCGCTTTCGCCATATCGCCCCGCAGCTATGGTTGTCACAGACTTCCAAGCTCGTGCGGGCATTTCATCAGGGAGGACATTTTCAGAAGCCGCGAGTGGAAGATGTGGGAGAGAAGTTACAAAAATGGGAGCTCGACAATCAGGAAAATTTGCGGAAACTAGGCGCGTTGATTGGAAGGATCATCAGGGTGATGAAGGGCCATGGCGGGCGGAGGATACTGCGCTTTGATGCTAAGAAGGGTAGTCTCATGATCTCAAGGGATAAGGACGAATCGGGCATGCTGTCAGAGGACTTGTATTCCAAATGGGATGAGTAGAAGGCTTGAAGTAAGTTGGAAATATTATTCACACGAAGACAATTCTGCCTCGTTTCTAGTGGACTGTTGAAGTAACCTGAGCGTCCATATTGGGGTCAAATAGTCAAATCGCGTTGCTGTCGTTTCTTACTTGGGGGTCATGCTCGAAGGTGGAGGCAGGCCAGCCACACGCCAATACTGGTGGGGGATGAAATTGATTCCCCCACCAGTAGATGGAAGAAAGTCGAAACAGCTTCGACGGGCGCCATGAACTTGTAGATATCCTAGGTATGTATTATTCCTAATATACGTACTCCGCGCATACGGTTCAACTCAGGAATAGTTATGTACGTAGACCGGCCCGGATTGGCTTTCCCCTGACACGAAATGGTGCCGGCGACGTCTACTTCATAGAAGCATGATCTCTGAAACATGGTGTATTTACGACACGGCAAGGCCCTTGGCACCTGGTGTCTGAACTTTCAGCCTTCAGGTCTAAATGTAACCTTTTTCTGACTGTGGTGAGATGACGTCTTGGCTTCCTCGAAACTCCACTAACGTGTCATACGGTATACCTAAGCTTCTAGGTACATACCTACCTCCTGCACCTATTTATACTTGCCCAGGTCCCGCTGATATGGTAATAGGTAGCTTGCTTACCTCTTCATTCAAAGTTCAATGACTTATGAGACAATGTCTACAGCACAAGCAAATGCGCCGAGTCCACCACCCCAGGCCGGTAACGACCTGATCGCTGCGGACGACATTCCTGTAAGTAAAAGTCGCCTTAAGTGAATGAGATGCGAGTGGTTGCACAAAAGAGTGGGCGCAGACGTCTGGCCACTGGTTTATGCTTGCATAGACCCCTATATACCCTGCGAGTCTGCGACACGACTCTAATGCAATCTTCAGGTAAATGATCAAGATGAGATCGATTCCATTTTCTCCGAGGAGTTTGTGAATCCCACAATCCATATGTCATCATAATTTTTTGACGTCCGTCGCAGTAAAAGTTCCACCACATCCATTGCGTCCAGCGTTCTCCATTACCGTAAAATCCATGGCCGCACCTATCATAGTGATAGATTCACGACCAACTATTTCTTTCCCAACGACGACCAGCAGCTCGAATCGGAGGAAATATGGTTAGTCACCACGAGCCCACGTTGCCGGGGGACTTGCACGCTAACGCGACAATGCAGCCACCATTTCTTGACGATTCTTCTCGACGACCAGCTATTTCTCTCACCACTCGAGAAATATAAGATTCATGTATGTGCCATCTAGGTGCTTTCAGAGAACCAGGCGCACTAAAGGTCTTTCTCTACATACTGATTGAGCGATTATCTTAGCGGGTGCTTGACGTCGGTACAGGTTCCGGTAAGTTATAATCGGGATTTCATTACATACTTATAGCTGTCGCTGATTAAGTTCTTCAGGCATCTGGGCAATGTAAGAGCGAAAAAAAAAACCGAAACAATATGTGCGTATGCTCACCGCTTGAACAGTGAATTTGCCGACCAGTTTCCAAACGCTTCAGTCGTTGGTACAGATCTTTCTCCGTGCCAACCGCAGTGGGTTCCACCAAACCTTTGCTTCGAAATAGACGACGCCACGCTCGAGTGGACTTGGAACGCCAATCATTTTGACTTTGTCCACATGCGCTATATCGTGGGTGGCATTCAAGACTGGACAGCTTTCTTCAAAGTGTTACGGATCCACACCTTTACGGATCCTTCACACATGTATATAGACCGCCCTCCCGACACACACACTCTTCCTTTCCTCCTTTTCCTCCTCATAGCTCGACAGAGATAGATTATATTTGAGTGCCTGTTCGAACTCCCGTTCACAGCCATTTCGTGACATATCTCTGTCGATCTTTCTCCCCTCACCAGGCCATGTTCGCATAATTCTCACGACCGCCACCCCCATCACCGGCCTCGCGCGTTTCTGCGCCCGCCCGTTTACCAGCTACATCCCTTTTTTTTTCCAGGCTATGTTCGTGTAGTCCTCACAACTGCCACCCCTATTCTCGGCCTCGCGCGTTCCTGCGCCCGCCCGCCAAACCGCTGCTCTCTCAGCCCGCCAAACCGCTGCCCTCTCAGCCCGCAACGCGCCCTTCGTGCTCGTCTGCCCCGCACCTTGCGCCCTCAATCTGCGCCATACCCCGGCGCTGGGAGGGAGGGGACAGGGACTGGGGAGGGAGCAGGTGCCTGAGCGGGGACAGGCGCACCGGACAGAGAGACGTACGTCGCGATATTGTGGACGTCGATATACAGCGACGTCTTGGAGCCCTTCATGCTCAGGAATTGAGGCATCTTCTCGGGCTTGGCACGCGTGTCCACGAACAAGATGGCGCTGAATTTCACCATCAGGGACGCCGCCGCTACTCGGGGGTACGCCTCCGACACGGACTTCGAAGTATACAGCAAGGCCCTGCTCCAGCTCGCCACCGAGCGCGAGAAGATGCCTCAATTCCTGAGCATGAAGGGCTCCAAGACGTCGCTGTATGTATATCGACGTCCACAATAAGACATCGCTGTATATCGACGTCCACAATATCGCGACGTACGTCTCTCTGTCCGGTGCGCCTGTCCCCGCTCAGGCACCTGCTCCCTCCCCAGTCCCTGTCCCCTCCCTCCCAGCGCCGCGCATGGACCGCGACGGCGATACAGTCATGGGTGGCGTCAATGCCGTATCCACGGTCACCGACGTCGTCGCTCAGATCGCCGCGCTGGCGTCCCAGATTGCCGCTCTCCAGAGCAATGCGTCCGGACGCCGCGGTAATGGTGGTGGTCACTCCTCGGCTGACACTCGGCCCTATCCACCAGCTATATCCATTGAAGCCCGGCAACAACGGCTCGCCGGCAAACGCTGCGAGCGCTGCGACGCCGATCCATCGCACCGGTGGTCTGACTGCCGATACAGGAATTTCCAGTCGGCGCCAACAGTCCCCGGCGCACGCCGGACGAACGTCAACAACCTCGCCGCCGCATCGGGAAATGCCTAGCCTCTGACGCAAGTCGTTGTCAGAGGCCTTGGAGGAGGACTGTAGGCGCGCTTGATCTCGATAAGCCGCCTACCACGGAGGAGATAACGAAAGCAAAATGTAATTTAGACAGTAGACCCTTTTTAGTAGACTGTCTGATCAACAACCACGTTATGCTGATTCTAACACTCTGCGTTCATACCGGTGCGCATGAGCGATTCATGACGTCTTGTTTCTCGCGCGTCTCGAGGTCAGCCAGCCGGTACGCGTTGGGCGGCGTTGTGATGTCTTGCAGGTCGAAGGGGCAACCAAACATAATGCCGTCCAAACTTTGACACGAAAGATCGCAACGTCAAGTCCCAGAGTTACCTACAGTCCTTGCGGCTTGCCCGAGACATCTGTGACTCCTTATCGAGGGTGCATCCCTGAGATTTGTGTACCGTGATCGCGTACGCCACGATTAATGGAAACTGTGTGCGTGTGCAGAGTCTGCACTTGTAAATGAAGACTCGACGAGAGCGGAAGATGGGGATAATCTTGTTGAGGTGCAGTCTTGCCTGCTCGTGGGAACTGAAATGCTGGGCCATGTGTGTGGCCAGGGTGGCTTCCACCAACTCCTCGACGGGTGAACCTGTGTAAGAGTCAAAGTGCACAAGCA
Organism: Claviceps aff. humidiphila group G2b; assembly: GCA_018360325.1. NCBI lineage: Eukaryota > Fungi > Ascomycota > Sordariomycetes > Hypocreales > Clavicipitaceae > Claviceps > Claviceps aff. humidiphila group G2b. Next base: position 7,875 of record SRQG01000222.1, on the reverse strand, counting down.
GTACGGTCGTGGCCAATACTGGGCGATGTGTGTGGCCAGGGTGTCTACCACTCTCCCACTCCTCACGGCCCATCTACAGTGTAGATTGTCGAACGCCCGACCAGTCGGGATGCCGGCAATCTTCAACAGCAGCTGAGCCTGTGCGTTGGAGTCAAGGTTATGTTGACGGAGAATCTCTGGACAGCCTAGGGGCTTGTGAACGGGGCAATTGGTACCGTCGTTGACTTTGCCTGGAAAGAAGGTACTGCTGCTAGCGATCTGCGCAAGGTGGCCACGACCGTACTGCTTGTGCACTTTGACTCTTACACAGGTTTCACCCGTCGAGGAGTTGGTGGAAGCCACCCTGGCCACACACATGGCCCAGCATTTCAGTTCCCACGAGCAGGCAAGACTGCACCTCAACAAGATTGTCCCCATCTTCCGCTCTCGTCGAGTCTTCATTTACAAGTGCAGACTCTGCACACGCACACAGTTTCCATTAACCGTGGCGTACGCGATCACGGTACACAAATCTCAGGGATGCACCCTCGATAAGGCGGTCACAGATATCTCGGGCAAGGACTGTAGGTATTCTGGGACTTACGTACCTTGCGGTCTCTCGTGTCAAAGTTTGGACGGCATTATGTTCGGCTGGCTGACCTCGAGACACGCGAGAAACAAGACGTAATGAATCTGCTCATGCGCACCGGTATGAACGCAGAGGGTTAGAATCAAGGGATCGACCATGATGATGATGATGATGATGAGGAGCACAGGGATGCGGGCAGCGAGGACATCTACGGTGACGCTTGAAGAGGCTTCATAGCGAAAGCGGATGGGCACGACGTGGCAGGTGGAGCTGTTTGCGATTTCTACTTCTCGCCTGGCGTCATGTTAGTGGGAGGGTTTGAACCACTGTCAAGTTGCAGACGTACCATGCATCGCACGCAAGTGCGCAGAATTATATTGTCTTTTGAAGGAAAATCGGACAGGGGAAGCGTCCTCTTGCACCCGGAGCAATATTGCATAGGAACGAAGTCGACGGCCGGAGTGTCCTGCCAAGGTCTGACAGGCAGCGGTCCATCGTCCTGCTCATCGGCTTTCTGCTCGTCGAGATGCGGCGGCGCAGTTTGCTCGGGGTCCTGTGTCAGATGACGGCGCTTGGCCTGTCTCCCGGAGCAACATCTAGAAGGCACAGAAGCCGAATCAATGACCCGATTCTCCTCCGCTTCTGCCCTCACAGCTTGCGGAGAGTTCATGTTGGCGTGATAGCCAGTTAAGACAGATTGATTGATAGTAGAATTGGGATGGACGGAGTGGGCGTCGGCCGTGTATACATATACTCGCGTGTCACGTGAGCGAACTTTACAGATTTTTTCGAGGATGTTGACCAATGGGCAGCGGTGAGGGCAGGAAGACTCCACACCATCCCCTCATTATCCTCACTGAAAACTCGAGCATAATAAAGAAGACAAAAATTGAAAATTCGCCCGCCACGCGACGCCCGCGCCAATTCGCTGTCAAATGGACAGTCAAGGCCCGATTCTCCCGCAGCGGGACAACCTATCGAAGGTCATGAAGAAAGTCTACGACACTTTCATCGAGTGTCTCGGCGCAGCGTCGCCGGAAGTCGCTTGGGAAGGCGGTATCTCTGTATCTTGGCGGTGACTCGCGTCGGTGTTGGCCTCTGGGGCGGATGGGATAAGGGCCAAGGCCAGGGCGGCCTACCTCAATCGCCCGACACACTTCGCCAGCCCTGCCGCCCCAGAGGCCAACACCGACGCGAGTCACCGCCAAGATACAGAGATACCGCCTTCCCAATAGGCCCCCCCCCGCAGGAAGGTTGGAAGGCCCCCGGGCAGCCGCAATCGTGTAAACAACGAACAGCCTCGGATCATGACGAGGCTCACCAGAACCGCGAGCGAGCGCGCACGAAGGGATGAGACACTCCCACCGACACAACAAACCCAAACGCCGACCCCCGCGACATCGACCGCAGACCCCCACACGGCAGGCACCGCCGCACCAAACCGACTATAATGGACCCAATCAAGATAATGTACTGGAACACGCACAAACGCGCACATCTCGTGGACTTGGCGCTGAATTCTTACCCCAAGCTCGACGTGATCGCGTTTCAAGAACCAACGGGCATCGGCAAGATCCCCCCAAACTCCAGCCGTGGCCCTTTCCAACTGGCCGCGTACGCGGGGAGAACGGCAATCTACGTCCACAGGCAGCACGGGCCCGAGGAGTGGTCCGGCAGGACAGGCACGGTCAATTGTTCTGAAAGGCATCGAGATCTACTCGGTATATTCACCCATGTACGAGGCAGCATGGGTCACACCTATCCAGGAATTCATGACAGCCCCGGTTCAAGGCAGGAGCGTGTTTGTCGGAGACTTCAACCAGCACCACCCCCTCTGGGACAAGGAAGGTCGAACTTCCCCGGGGAGCGACGAATTACTCGACTTCACGACGCGCTGGGGACTTGGTCTCGCTACCCCCTGGGGCGAGACCACATGGAGATCGCAAGGGAAAAGAGACAGCACCATCGATCATGCGTGGGTCACAGCAGATGTGGACATCGACTTCTTGGGCGGTGCGGATCTTGCAGGGTCCGACCACGTACCGCAGCTCATCACGATATACGGACATGGCAATCCCGCTAGGCCGGAGGAGAAACGGTTCTGTTGGGGGAAGATGGACAAAGAGTTTGTGGGCGCGGAAGCCAGGTCAAGATTCCAGACCGCCACCACTCCGATCCTCTCATCACAAGACCTAGACACATATGCGGATTGGATCGTGGGCGAACTGACAAGCATCGCCACGCTCGCGGTCCCCAAGAAACCCCATGGTAGGCCCCGTCGACAACCGTGGTGGAACGACAAGGTCCAGGGCGCGGAGAGATCAGCTCGGCGAGCCCTGAGACAGTGGCGCAGCAGAAGAACAGAGGACAACTGGAAACTTGCCCAGGAAGCGGAAGACGAGCAAACCAGAGTGATCAGGGACGAACGACGCAGCTCGTGGCGGAACGCGATTGCCCAAGCGAGAGCAGGACACAAAGGCCTCTGGGCACTAGAACGATGGGCAAGACTTAGAAGCGGGCTGCCTCCCGAGTCCCGCCAGAGGCAACACAATCACTGCGAACACACACGAAGAGAAAGCGGCAGCCTTCGCAGAACGATTTTTCCCCCACCCCATAGCACGCACGTCAGACATCCCAGAAGACACCGCACACCGACTAGACACCGCCCTATTCCCGAGTGAGGACCACTTCACGCAGGAAGAGATCAAAGAGATTATCAAACGTTTGTCTAGCTGGAAAGCACCGGGGCTCGACGAACTGCCAGCCGGATTCCTCAAGGCCTGCGGCCCCGCCCTCACAAAGGTCCTGGTCCACCTACTCAACAGCAGCTGTCTCCTTGGATACTACCCTGCCCGCTTCCGCAAAGCAAAAGTGGTAATCCTGCGCAAACAGGGTAAGAAACCGGATGAACAATAATGTTGGGCACAGACGTTCCCGCTCATGCTGATAGGAGACGCACAAGATTATCACACGGATCAAATCGCAAAGCACAAGTACAGCCTCGACGAATAGATTGAGGTATTCAAGGCCGAATTCGAGACCGAGGCCCACGAATCGAAGTAAAGAGATGAGCGGAAAAGGTTTTCATTCGGTAGGGCAATAAGCAAGAAAACTGACAAGTCAAAGTCGAAATACTTTGACATACTCGTGAACAAGCTCAAGCAAGCACATAGTGGCCTGGAAGCTCCAGACATAGTCAACACTCGACTCAGAGTCCAACTGCTTGACGCCTTGAAGGATTTCGACTTCTTGGATATGTTCACTCGGAAACCCGCAGAAAACTTCCGAGATATCGTCGCCGAAGTTAGTCATCACCTCGAACTTTTAGAAGATCGGCAGAATCACCCATCGCAATTCGATACCGCTACGAATTCATGCTTCAATCTCAAGACTGATGGCACTATGGGCTGGAGATGATCACAGAACGGCTCGGATCACCAGCAATCCCCACGGTCATCTGAACTGACTCTTTTTCGTTGTCGTGTGAGCTTCCAAATGATTGGAAGAATGCTTAGTATCTCTTTTCCGTTGGCGCACCCCTGATTCGTTTACTCTTCCACCATTTTTCTTTGGCAACTTTCTGCTCCTGGCGTGTGCTTTATTTACCTGGTTGACTGCAGCAGAAAGTTGCCAAAGAACAATGAAAACTGGTGGAAGAGCAGACGAATCAGGGTTGCGCCAACGAAAAAGAGGTATCAAGCGTTCTTACAACCGGTCGAAAGCTCAGACGACAACGAAGCCCTGTTTTAAGCCGCAGGTGGAAGACGTGAGTGCCCAGTTAAAGGAATGGGAGCTCGACTCCCGACAAGACCTTGAAATGCTGGGTGCGTTGATTGACAAGATAATCACTGTGGTGAAGGGGTGCGATCGGGGGAGACTGCGCTACGATGTGGCGATTTGGCGTATTGTCCTGCCGTTGTCGCAGTCGTTTGCCCTCATATCGAATAGATGCAGGGTTACACAAGGGGGTCACACGACAAACAAACGCATGAGACTCACATGGATGAGTCAGGCAAGCAAATGCATGTGCTCAGGGACCGTCACCGTCCGTGTGTTGAAAAGACCGAGATTCACAAAAAGACAGAGGTCGCCGTCTGTATTTTTCTGTAAGATCTCCCCGGCGAACCACCTGACAGCTTACGCCATCGAGTACAGCAACCCCCTCATTCGAAGATCCAACGACGAGGAAGATGGATTCGAATATCATGGCAACCATCTTGCGGTCTGATTTTCAGCATCTCATTACATATGAACCTGCACGTATCACCAACGTCAAAATCGTCTCCTCATACAGTTGGATAGATACACCCACGCCCACTATCGCCGTGCCAGGCAGTCCTCCGCTCTGGAGCCCCCCCATCATCGATCACCGGCTCCCAAAAGACACCGGCCTTTACTACATTACGGAGAATGCCGTACGGCTCCCTGGCAGTCCAATAGCACCCTTGTTCACGGCCTTGTCCATCACAAATCCGTCCTTCAACGTCCGGTCCGTTGACGTCATCAGTGACAGGAACAACATCCGAAAGCTCCTATCCTTTATTAGACCTGGCACCGACGGAGATGTAAATGAAAAGTTCACCATGAAGCTTGAGCTTGTGGGGAAAACACTGCTCTTGGGTCGCTGTGAGACAGCCGTGACGAGATACATTGCATCGAACAGTTTCCGAGGGTATGGGCATGAATTCGAGAAAGCGTACACCACGAATCAAATTGGCGGCAGTACGAGCCATTACGGGATCGTTTCATACCGTTTCTGCGGACTGAACTTCTTAATTCGTTATCAGACCGATGGGTTTGTGAGTACACAGAGGGCCGATGATGCTCGCGAAGCACTCTCCGAGCGAATGGAGTACCCGACGCCGTCTTCCATCAATGTAAACCCGCTGACTGCGGATCCTAGTCTCAAGGAGGTGATGGTCCTGCGAAAGGGACACAGCGTTCCTCTTGAGTCTATTCTCGAGATCAAGACACGCACTCAAGTGCGGTCGCTGGAATTCGATGATGTTGCGCCGCAGTTGTGGGTGTCGCAGACTTCCAAGCTTGTGCGAGATAAACGGAGGGTCCAGGGGAACAAGAAAGAAAAGAACAACACACAAGCCCTACGCGGGAACAACTGAATGAGACTGACGACTGTACGATTTCCAAAAGGTTTTCCGATAAGATCCAAAGAAGAACAAGACTCGATTTCCGTATATCCGATAACTCACCAAAAAAGAACTAAACCCCCCTTGACCTTCTTCCTCCTCAGAACTGGGGTTTCCTCCCCTCTAAAGAAAAGACTCGTCTCCCTTCGAAACAAACAGACAACTCCACTCCCTTGATGTTGAACTCAAGGTTTCTCCTGTGACTTCATGTCTCCCTTGCAGCAGAACTAACAACACAAGACCAGAAATGAAAAGAATAACAGTCCCGAAACAAACAACCAATCACCAGTCCAACGCGATTCCAAGTTCCATGCCAATGTCCTGGTGGGGCAGCAAGATGGTTCCAGGAAAAAACTGGGGCTCTTTGCCAACCAGAGAGTTTGTCCGTTTATCGCGTCCACCACACAAGAATGGTCGCCCCCGACCATACCAAAATGAAGCTATCTCAACAATCCTCGGTGACGAACAATAGATAGGTCCTCTCATCGCCTCAACTTGGTTCTCCCCAGAAGTAACTCATCCCACGACGATTGTAAGTACCCACTTCGAGGCTCAAATCGCTTCAGTGCGTCCTCATGGAAGTCCGTAGTCAGAGCCACCTCGAATCTTCGAAGCTTCGGAGGCTTTCCTTCTGACACAACCATCACCAATTCTCCTGGGGCAAAAGGCTTGGAGTTCCGTTGTTCATGGCGATACCTTCGAGCAGCTGCTTCCACCTGACCTTTGAGCTCAATCTCTGACCGACGCTCCTCTACACGAGCAACCCAGAACACTCTGGCATCTCCATTCAAGGCGTCTTCCGATGGCCAGGTCAATGCGTCACAGAACTCCTTGTTGCAGTCGATTGAAACTTGTGTCAGGAACGATTGAACCCCCGTAGGCAATCTTCGAGTCAGCCGATACAAAACTTCAATTGGCGACAAGACCGCCTGCAGAATTCGACTTGACACTTCGACCAGCCCAACACTCTTGTGCGATTGTCGCGGCGCATAAAGTAGGCCAATCCCCTTCTTCTGAAAAACCGAAGACAACTCTGCCGATGCAAAAGCTGGATCAGAGTCGGTATAGAAGCCTCCTGGCGCCAAGGACAGTCTGATCTTTACTCGAGCCTTCCGTGACACCCCGCCTGCAAGCCCAGCTGACTTTTCCTCCAAAGAGAAAGACACCTTCTTCCTAGACCGCTTCCAAGGGACAGCCACTCTTGAATATAGCTTCCCAAACTGACGCGATAACTCCGGACTGATCTGCCATAAGTCCAGAAGTGACATGGGAACCGAAATCCGTCCTGCAAGTTCCTGCCAATCGATTAGGCCAAGCCCTCGTCGCCCCCGTATTTCACTCAAAACGCGCGCATTTTTCCTGATAGTCTCTTCTCGCACAAGCGGTACTGGTTCCTTCTGTTCTGTTTCCTCACTCGATAACTTTTTCCTGATAGTTTCTTCTCGCACAAGCGGTGCTGGTTCTTTCTGTTCTGTTTCCTCACTCGACAGCTTTTCCCTGATAGTCTCTTCTCGCACTGGTTCTTTCTGTTCTATTTCCTCACTCGATAGCTTTTCCCTGATAGTCTCTTCTCGCACAAGCGGTGCTGGTTCTTTCTGTTCTGTTTCCTCACTCGACAGCTCATCAATCGGCATTCCTTTGTGCTTCTTAGGGTGTGGCTCAGCCTCTGAAAGGAGGGTCATTACCCAAAGTGCGCCCTGTGCCACTGTTTCCAACGTTGATTGCTCCGCCCGGCGCAGACTTGTCAAGGGCTGCAATGGAACTTCTTCATCAGTCACTTCTTCAACACGAGGCTGCTTGCTCGCCTTCCTAGCATCTACCTTTTCAGTACAGGCCTTCATGGGACGAGCTCTTATCAATTCCCCGTATCGGGCGAGTTGCTGGCATTCTGAGTCTAGGGGTTCGCTTCGCGGCTCAACGGCCACATATCGTGCTACCAATCCAGTGTCGGTGGCGTCACCTGGTTCATCGTAGGTTGTCACATCGCGCTCCAAGTAAACCTGGGCTAGCCGAGCGTTTACACGTCCAGGAACCCACGTCCCATCATCTCGAACAGGGGGCACGCTCATGGACTTCAACCATGCTACTTCCCATTTCCGCAAGAGGTTATTCTGCTCAGTGCACTCTGCAGCAATATGACCGTCAATACCACATCTATAA
>SRQG01000221.1:0-48135 GCA_018360325.1 Claviceps aff. humidiphila group G2b | reverse complement strand
AGGATATTGTTGAGAACGTCACTGCAGCCGAGGAGGTCACCGATGTCGAGGATGTCGATACTGTCGAGGATGTCGATACTGTCGAGGATGTCGATACTGTCGAGGATGTCGATACTGTCGAGGATGTCGATACTGTCGAGGATGTTACTGAAGAGGATTTGCCACTTCGTCCCATTCAGAGTTTGGAAGGAGTAGATGAGGATACTCCCGGGTCTGTTGCTCAGGATGCACTTTGGACGATGACGCTCACGTCAGAAACATCTCCGCCCTTCGATAAGCGGGAGAGCATGTCCGTTACTAACATGATTGATGAGGACGAGATTCCCCTTCCCCTTTCTGTGCCGTTGGTGAGGGAGAAGACCGTCAAGGGAGATGCTCGGGCCTTCAGCGAGATCTGGGGATGTGAAGGCATTGGACCCGTCGTTTTGAAAGGGTTGGTTGCCTTCCTGATGCAACCGTGGATGATCAATCGGGAGCTGCCTACGCAGGTTCGAAAGCTCTCCAGGATCATCATTCCTAAGAAGCGACTGAGAAAGAAAAAAGTCTCCTATTCTCTGAGGCCGCGGCCCGTTCTTTTATTCACCTGCCAGTCTTGATGGGGTGGCTTTGATTTTGACTTTTACGAAAGATGCACGGAATCACTTCGAATCTCACTCTGGATATCGCCAGACGCCTTGGAATGAGTCGCTCGTTGGGAGGACAAATTTAAGGGGGTGAGAGTGTGTACTGAGGGGTCCTTGTCTTCTTTCTGTTTGAGTTCTTTTCTCCCATTCTGTCTCTACTGTTTTCTACTCCTGTCTTTCTCTAAAAGTGTGTATCTTTCCTTATAATTTTCTTTCTTCTAGGTCAGATTTGTGGCCATTTTTTGGGGCACATGGTCGGGGGCGACCATCTTGTTAATGGGGTACTAGGAAACGGGGGTCACTTCGTGGATCAGGTGTCCGGATCAATTGGCCCTGCACCCTTGCATACAAGCTCGTCTTATCTCGGTTGCCTGGTCAGCCAATCATCGCTCGCCCTAGCTGAGTGTTGAGTGCAGAGTTTTATCTCTTATGAACCAGATGGTTCCCACGATCATTTTTACATAGTCAATGAAGTCTTGGGACGCTCTTCGTTCTTTCTGGTCGAGTCCTACTCTTTTTCCTGCGGGATCTGTCGTCTTTTCTGGTCTACTACTCAGACCTCTTTTTGTTGCGTAGCACAGCTCCTGCGGGTGTCTGGTCTACGTTCTCCGTTCTTCATCTTCTCCATTATTTCTGAGTCGTAGAGACATATGTAGCCCACCCTCTTCAGAAATATCACAACCACACAGTCAGGCAGCTCAGTCCCGCCCCGTCACGTAGTCATCCGTACAGTATACCGCAACAGACGGCATGACGTTTGGCCAGCCATCATACTTCAAATACGCTCAACACATCAGGCAAGTACCCCCAAGCAAAGAAGAACAAGGCCATGTATAAAAAACACCCTGATGCGAAGTGACCCAAACAAAAAGCAATTCGACACCCGTATTCTACATCGCATGTCGACTCTCCGCCCCATCCCCCGAACCTCCAAGAATTCCTTTCCCTTCAATCTCACGGGTATGCTGGTCCACACTACTCGACCAGGAAAGAAAGTCCCCACCTACCCCCCTTTGTACCATTTCTTCAACACACAGCGTCTTCCACCCCTTTGACAAACCCCTTAGCAAGCGCAGCCGTCTCGATCGTTGTCCAGTGAGATATTGATGGGGTCGTCAAAGTCGCCGCTAAACTCCTCCGACTCTTCTTGAGCGAGAGCATTTCGTGCAATAACTGCATCCAAAGCGTTAGCACATCTGCAAGGAATAGAAGCACGGCATATGGATGGACTTGCCCTCAAAAGCTTGGTCAATGTTGATGGCCTCCTTTGCACTCGTCTCGAAATAGGGAATATCGCCCTTGGATTGGCAGAAAGTCATGGCTCGTTTATTGGAGATCTATCAATACGTCAGTTATTGCGCTCGTTGGGACAGATATCAAAAATCAGGCAAATCGGCATCGCACCACTCGCTTGCTCTCCTCCACATCAATCTTGTTTCCGAGAACAACCTGCACACTGTTAGAACCTATCCCGCGTAGTCTACCAATGCAGAGACTCAGGCCTAGAGGAGGTAAACGCACAAATGGAAAATTGGGGGGGTCCCGAGGCGACGCCTGGATCAAAAACTCGTCCCTCCAGCTTTCAAGCGCCTCGAAGCTCTTGGCATTGTTGACATCGTAGACCAGCACACAGCAGTCAGCGCCGCGGTAAAAAGCCACTCCCAGCGATTGGAATCGTTCTTGGCCGGCGGTATCCCAGAGCTAAACACACGACACGTGCCTCCATTAGTTGACCCGTCCCACCTTGACATGGCCTGTAACGGAAGCAAGGGGCTGCGGGAAACCCACCTGCATGGTGACTTGTCTGTCATCGACCATGACCTCCCTCGTCAGGAAATCAGCGCCGATGGTGGCCTTGTAGCTCGCACTAAACTTCTTCTTGACCTGCACGCCAGCGCATCAGCTTCATCATCCGGGCCCGGTGCGACAGTTCAGGACAAACGGCCAGGTCATTCGTACATATTGGTTCATCAAGCTCGTCTTGCCGACACCGCTATCTCCGAGGATGATAACCTGTTTGGTCCGTCAGCTATCTCCGTTTCGTCTCGGCGTGTGGGGACAAGCCGTGTGTCGAGAATCGGATGTACCTTGAGGAGGACCTTCTTCCGCGAAGCCATGTTTGTCGAGTTCGAGAACGGTTTGTCTGAATCGTAGGTAGGTGGTGTTCTAGGTGCGGGAGCGACGAAGGGAAAACGGGAGCGGTCACCGAGGACGATGACGTTATGCACGGGAAGCGGTTCGCTCGCAGCCCGGGCTTGATAGGTAGAGTTGGGCAGCAAATGGCACTTGAGAGACGCTTGTGAGACGAGGGAACGGCCGGATCAGAATGTCGGTTGCCTGGTGCAGCTTCCGCGGCGATTGAAGCAGGCACAAACGAAGCTGAAGCTGGAACGTTCACGGGAGGCGGTATCACAAATTAGATGGGTCGGCCGAGTGATGGGAAAGGAGTCGCTAGCTGGCTGCTGGATGCTGGCTGGCTGCGCCGTTGTTGGCTGTGGAGTCGGGGCTCTCGTCTGGCAATCTGATAATGCGGGAATGTCACGGCACCGTTGTGCTAATACGTTAGAACTTTTAGGCGTACGGGTGCCCGCAAACCGTGTTTAGTGACCATCTCAGTGCACTATGACGCCCTGTGAATAGTGGACTTCTCACCTCTGCAGGCTCTGCGCGGCTCTGGACATCTTGATTCTTCGCATCGTGCATTTTCAAGAGAGCACACGACAATGCCGCATCTTCTCCCTCGAAGAATGAGGCTTGCACGACTTGTCGCTCACTCTTCGATCTTGATAGTAAGTGTTCTTTAACGCGGTCGCGAGCCCTGTGCGGCTGGGGATAGCGTAATTTAGTAGCCAAGATGCTGGAGCTATCGATTCGAGCCGATCTATCTGCTGGCGTGGCCTGGAGTACGTATTTGACGGGAGACAGTGATGCAGCAGGAATTGTGACGTATGGTCATCGTTCCAGTGACATGCTGCGGCCTTGTCAAACCCGTTATTATACCCGTCCAAAGACGGCAGCCTGGTCTGAACCGACTTCAGTATGTACAGCCTCACAGTACAGGTATGTGCACACGAATACTGAAACGAATTCTGTGAAATGAACCCTGCCGATGAGGAAGAAAAGAGGTGCTCAAAATTTGTCTGTAGCGCTTGATGCATCTTTGCCATCTGTCAAGGTGCCGGAAAGTGAGGCATGCAGCATGCTCCCGCTTCTATCGCATGTACCCTTCGCAATCTTCGTACGTGTCTGAACATTGTCGTTCCGTCAAAAGCACATTTGCCTCGCTGGACGCTGGTCTATCTACACGGCGGCAATGACTGCTCTGCGTCAATTTACTCGTGGGTGTAACCTTTTGAACAGTACACCCACTTTAGATCCACGAGTAAGTCCGATTTCCTGCATGGTAAAAGTTGCTTCCATTTCTCATCGCAGCTTGATCAAAGTTCTGTGAGTGCAACAATCAATCGGATCCACTCGATCAAACTCCGCCTCGTCGTCCCGAACCCGCCGGTTCACTACCTTATACCTACCTACATACATATATACACTTTGACTGACTCATATGCACGGTGAGGTGCTTTCAGCAAAGCTATGCCCGGCGCATTCGAACGAGGAGAAAGAGAATCGGACATGATATCATTTTAACATTCTTTATCTCAGAAGCCGACATGTTGTTCCCAGTATCTTTTCCCTCCATAATTTCTCCAAGCCATGGTCAATGACGAATAATAGGACCCTGCCGCTACACACTGACCTCGTGTTGAGGAATGGCCCCCACGACTTGATCCATTCTGCCGGCGAACTGTATCGAAGACTTGTCAAGATCCGCCAGTGCCTGAAGTCAAGAATGCTGCCTATGACGGTACAGAGTCCAGACTAACTAATAAAGTGACTAGTTATTTTTACTATTTTTATCATTATATGTACATACAATGTTGTCAAGGCAGATAGGTTGAGTTGGTTACTCTGTACACTGTACAACGAATAGTTTGATGAGCTGAACGACACGGAGCAGCGACATTCCCGCTCAGAAAAGGGCTACTCGCCCTTCTCTCATCAATGTACTGAACCGTTAAAACAGCTCGTTTTTACTCCGTACAGTCCGTCCACTGCGAGTCATATTGACCTCCGACTCTATGGAGGTCAACAATGACATCAACGGGGCAACGAAAAACACGCGCACCTTTGCGTCCGGCAGGGATGGCGGGAAAATCGATCACAAATGGATGCATCGCGTGCCTTATTTCTTTTTATTCTTCTTCGTCTTGTTCTCCTTCTCCCCTCCTCCCTTGCATGCTGCCTTATGTTCCAAAGTGAGTAAAGTGAATCTGATACATAATCTGTGATACCTGTCTCACCCGTCCTCGCCGTGTTTTGCTTCCAAACATGCTGTTTGGGCCAAATCAGAACATTGAGAAGTTACTCCGTAGAAGTTAGAACCATGCTACCCCACAAAAGCACCCGCCGGGCCTTCTTCCGCGGGGAGAGTCAAGAGTCAAGACTTTTGTTGCTAAAATATCGTCAATAGTCAACACCGCCACTGAGTGCAGGCGCATTGATGAGCCGTTCGTTCCTGAGCAGTGAGGAGAGGCGCAGCCATTGACGATGCTGGCTCGACAAACGAGGACGTGGGGAGGGATCATGCGCCGATCCTGCCAAGAGAAGCACCAAAGCCCGCAGGAGTCCACAGAAACCCACAAGATCCCAGATGGCGGTCGGCAAAGCTACAATACGAACTTCGCATGGGCTTTGCCGTGTCTCTCGTATCATCTCCTTCCGTCCATCCGTTCGCTCTCCAGACTCCAGTCCATCCCACGACCGTCGACGGATAGCCGGCTGGCATGGCCGCAGTGCCCATGTTGGACGGGGGATTGAGGGAACGAGGGCACGAGGCGGATGACACGGGGACGGACGAGGACGAAGAGGGAGGAAGAAGCTTTGAAACTCACATATATAAGGCGCGAGCCATCGCCTCTTTCCTACACTCTTGCCAGTCATTCAACCATCACCATCTCATCCATCCATTCATCCATTCTCTCATCTAATTTTCCATCTTTCACTACCCTCACACAACCGTCATCATGAAGGCCTCCATCTTCGCCGCCGCCGCCGCCATGGTTGGCGCTGCCTCTGCGTCCAACGCCGTCGTCATCAACAGCTGCCAGTCTGCCATCTACGTGCAGTCATTCCCCTATGGCGGAGCGGCTCCCGGCCCTCTGACCACGGTCCAGCCTGGACAGTCCTTCTCCGAGACTCTCCAGAACTCTGGCTCGGTACGGTGTTTTCCCCCGCGATTGATCGGCTCTTTTGGTAGATGAGCAAAGCCCACTAATAAGCGTTTTCCCACAGACGGTCAAGATCGCCACAACCAAGACCCTGGACAGCCCCCTGTTCTTCGGCTATTCCTTCTCGTCAAACCCCAACTATGCCTACTGTGAGTCGAGATGATGCTGCGGTTCCATTCCAACTTCCCCAGGACAACAAGGACATCCCCTGCGGGAGGAATCTTGCTGGAAGCTTTTGCTGACTCGCGTTCCCGCTGCAGATGAGTTGAGCACTGAATGGGGCAACCCCTTCGCTGGCTCCCACAACAGCCTCTCCCCCGGTGCTGGCTGCAAGATGTTTGACTGCCCGCCCAACGATGCCGACTGCTACAGCACCCCTGCGCACAAGATCGTCTATGGCTGCCCTCAGCCCGTGGACCTGACTGCCCACATCTGCCAGTAAGCTTTGGACGTGGATGAGGACGAGGACTGAATGGTATGGATGACGGGGTGAGGGCCAAGGAGCATGTTTACTATGCCAGTAATAAGATTTAGTAATTATCCGCAATGCCATTCATAGCCAATAATGAGACTTAATAAATTATAAGTTAGACACGATATTACGCTTAAAGAAAACCCAGTCATATAATAGTGAGCAAGTTACCAACATTTGCACACTCACTTTTGCATGGTACATACCCCGGCTGCAGGCCATTACTCCTCGTAGCATGTATGATGTAGCCTTCCATTTCGCCTCGAAAACAAATTCCCTTCGCACAGCCCGTCCATCTCGGCAACAAACCACTCATCAGGGTCCCATTGGACCATTGGACCCCCATGGAAGCTGGAACCACGTTCATCCCGCCTCTTTCGTACATACCTAGGTACCTACCTACAGCCACTGTACATACCTGTACCCGCACTCTATATTTGGAGCGGGGGTCCCCCTGTAGACCCTTGAGGCTTTCCCCATGGGCCATTCCCCCCGGCGGGAATCAAGCAGTGGCGCCATCTCGCGTCCCGTGCGTTTTAAGCCTCCAATCCATCGATTATGCCGTCTAGATATACGGCAAGGGGGCGGCATGAAGCGGTGGCTTCAAGCTTGTTTGCCATAATCCAAAGGGTCCTGTCACGTGCAGAAGAAAGGGGAAGATGACAAGATGAGTTTCTCCTACCGATGCGCTCGCTGACTTGAGTGTTCAGCCGCCGCGGTTCGCGCTTTTGCACTGGCTTTATTACAGAGTACGAACAACAGGCCACATACGATACGGAGTACAAATACTGGCTTTTATCCGGAGAAGAGGAAGACTATCTGTTCCGTAGAGTTCAAATTAGGCTGCATGGCTTACAGTTTGTGCGTCCTGTGCTCTGTTGTGGACTTGTGGTGCGTCGCTCGGTGCTTCACCGTGTGTTGTGCGCCATTTCGCGCGACACGGCATACCGCATCATGCCGCGGCTGCATGCTGTGGACTGCGAATGTGAATCTCTCCCAATAACAGAAAGGTAATCATGAAGGCCGATTTGCTGTATTTCATGCAGGTCCATCGTAACTTCGTAAGCCGTGACAGCCTCGCGCAAGTTCAGCGTCAGCGCGCGCCGCGAGTGCATGCAAGGTGTGGAGCACCAGAAGAAGCGGCCCCTTTGTGCGACAACAACATCATGACCAAACCCAACCCACGACTTGCATCTTCACAGATCACCCCTCATCATGGCTCGCCCCCATCCATCACTTATCTGACGGGTAGCTGGCTGCGAAAATGACACACTCTCACCATGTCCATCCCATCTTCTTCATGACCCATCACCACAATGGCCTCCATCACTGCCTCCCTCTCCCTCAAGGCCCAGCAGCTCACGGACATCGAACTCGCCATCCTCATCTGCCTGGCCACAGACGAACACCCCATCCTCACCACCCCGGGCCATAACATCGACAGCCTCGTCTACGAACTCTGCCTCCTCGTCCCCAGGGTCTTCCAACTCACCCATGTCATCATCTACTGCAGCCCCTCCACGACCCCCGAAGACTTCGCCTCCGAGCTGCTCGTCTACTCCATGCCCCCGTCGCCATGCTCAACAGATACCCCCGAGAGTATCGCACTGCAGAGAAACCGCCTCACGGCCGGCAGCTGCATCGCGCACTGCATCATTGCCATCAATTTCGACCTCGTCCCGCATATCATCCAGATCCAGGTCCTGGAAATGCTCAGGACGAAACGCATCTTGACGCGCGGGGCCGTGCTGCCGGTTCCGCAGCGCTTTGTGTTTATTCCAGTCATGGAGGCAGATGCGCCAGGGGAAGCCCCGCGCTTGACGCCGCATTTGCATCATTCGTTTTCGATGTCGCACTGGCATGATCCGGAGGAGGGGTACGTGAATATGGAGGCAGATGAGATCCGTGAGGCCAAGATTGAGAAGCGGCAGAGGCGGCAGCGGCAGCAGCAGCAGCAGCAGGAGGAGGCCTCGACCTCGGCCGGGCGAGATATAGAGCGCGGTGAGGAGACTTCAGCTGGGGATAGCGTGGTGAGGGGTGAAAGCGAGGACTCCGAATCTGATGGCGAACTCGATCCTCTTGATTTCTTCATAACAGAAGCGGTATGTTACGACAGTGGTTTTTTTTTTTTTTTGGGAAACAACACAACACGAAACAAGAAAAAGCAAGAATGAGGAGGACATACAAAAAACAAGCACAAGCACAAGACAAATCATCGAATATGTATATGTACTGACAGTTTGCCGCCACACATCATAGGAAATCCTCAATCTCACTGACCGAAGCCAATCCGTCCATATCACTGCCGACCTGAAGCGCTACCAGATGGACATCATCTCCCACCTCCGCATGCATCGCGCCCTCCAGGATGGCATCAGCCCCATCGCAACGATACATTTCGAGAAACTCATGCGCTGCCTAGCGACCATCCATAACTTGGACTACGTGACGCCCGAGCTCGCGGCTCTGGCTGCCAAGAAGACGTATCTGCATCGGATGCGCATCACCGAAGCGGAAAATGAGCGGAGTATGCAGTGGGGGAGTGATATGAGTGCTGTGGAGGCTCTGCTAGATGGACTGCGCGCGGAGGATATCATTGATGATGTGCTGAGAGTTGTGGCGGCGCCGATATAGGGTGTCTGCCTTGCACACGATACCTACATGGCTTCGGGTTCGTATTGCGAGAGTAATGATTTATGATGGCTTGACGAAAATTTACGGTGACGGGGGCCGGTTTAGCAGTACAGTCTGCTCTGCGTTAGGTAGTTTGTATGGCCAGAGGTACGGTGATGGAGGGTTGAATAGTTTGTATTATGAGAGTCACGAGTCACGATTCTGTAAATCCCCTACATACGAATGACGTAACACGTTCCCATGATATGCTGCTTGTGTTTTTGCCAGTCCCTCCATTGGACCCCTCGAATTAATTTCCATAGACTGGTGTCTGTGCTATGACCCCTGGGCTGTCTTCCATCTGCAGAGCCGTCTCTGCAAAGCCGCGAGGGCAATTGACGCCGCAAAATCCTCGCCTGGCCCACTCATATCCTCGTGTCTGTGTTTCTATAATGTACATGAAAGTCGTGCCCGCACCGCCCCCTCCCTGTACAAGTTGGTGATTGTGTTGTTGATGTCACCGTTTGTCAACGTCGTGTGAGTCGTAGCTCTTTCTATGAGATTTGCTTCACCTTGCACGACCAGCCCGAGGCCGCTTCCAGGAGTGGTAGACTAATAAATGAAGAGTCAGCATGAATTGAGAGCAAAATAGAAGTATATGCAGGAAATAGAAAAGGGGACTGCCCACCTAGCACCAAGACACCAGCCCAGCTCGTTGCCCTTGATCTTCTTGGCAATCTTGACCTCTCGATCAATCGGCATGTCGTAACCATGGTGGAGAAGAACCGTCATGAAGTTGAGGTCCAAGCAGTACTGCTCCCGGCCCTTGAGCTCCTCTAGAGCACCCGGAACGCTGTCAAAGGTGCCCCAGCCTGGCTCGCCCTTGCAGACGGTCTGCGCCAGGTCGTGCAGCTCACGGATGGTGAACGAGTCGGGCATACCCAGGGGGTGAGTGCGGTCGTAAAAATACGAGAAAATGTAGACGTCTTCCTTGGCAAACGTCTTGGCGAGCGAAGGCTGGTGCACGCCGTTGAACGAACACGGCGCAAGCTTGCAGTCCTTGTCCTTCTCCAAGATCCTCTCGGCGAGGCTGCGGCATTGCGAGGCGTGCGATGCCGAGGGCTCGGCAGGGCCGGTAAAGTTGTACGTCTTTTTGTTGTCCTTTGTGAATTCGACCTCAATCTCGCGGTTTCGACCAGGCGTAAGGCATGGGTGCACAATGGCTTTGGTCTCCCACGACTTGTCAGAGCTCTTAGACTTGGCCATGTCGTTGACCAGGAGTCGGTGGATGGCGTTTCGGGCCTCCATCAATCCGTAGCCGAGATGCGAGTGCTGGTACAGCTCAAACTTTTGGCCGCCAAAATCGAGCGCAAACTTGTGATCGCCCTCGGCGAGCTTCTCAGGCATGCCCCCATCCTTGGCCGCCTTAAAGGTAGGCTGGAAGACAATCTGAGTCGAGCCGCCACCAAGATCAAAAACGGCCGCCGTCTCGCTCTTGTCGGGTCCGCCAATCTTTCCCAGCAGGTAGTTTGTCGTGATCCATGCGTAGACACCTTCATCAGCACCGTCCATGACCGCGACACCGCCCTTCTCATTCGAGACGACGGGGAACGGGTAGTCATTTTCAAGATGTTGCCGGACCTGCTTGAGGATTGCCTCGGACTTCTCGGGCCCAACCTTGCGCAAACCAGCCGTGGCTTTTACAGCAACGGGGCTGCACCCCTTGAGCTTCTCGGGAACGTGCTGCATGGCAACGGCCATCAAGGGATCCAGCGTCTTGGCGGCAGCAATTGGGTCATCGGCATACTTGCTCAGTCCACCAACCTCTTTCTTGGTCATTTCAAACTCTTCCTTCTCCAGTTCGGGGACCGGGCCGCAGTTGTTGAATTTGTACACGTGAATGCGAGAGCCTGTGCTGCCCGCATCAATCATGAGGACGTATTGGACGAGGGGCTTCTCCTTGGAATACGGCTTGTTGCATCGGGCCGTTCCAGCCGGCGAGTCAACGGCGACCTGTTCTTTTCCGCTACTCGGTGTCTTGCTAGGCGATTTCTGCGAAACTTGATTGTGTACGTCAATGCCGCGGGGTGACAGCCAGTAAAACATGAGGCAGACGGCCAATACGATTGCGACCGTCTTGGCCCATCGCGTCTTCTGCGACTGTGACATCCACTGTTCCTTCATCCTTGAAAAAAATGAGCCCTGCGACGAGGGGCCGTCTCCGTATCGATCTGGCTTCTCGTGGGGGTCGTAGAATACTTGTTTAGTCGGCAACGAGACCGACTGTTTTCGCATACTAGTTTTCGTAACGAAGCGGTAGGCGAAAAGAAGAGAAGAACGGCCGATGGCGAAGAAACGAAGAGGCGAAGCCTATGCAACCCAATTGGTGATAGGACAGATAGGCTCAACAATACAGCGAGAGACGCCAACAAATCCCCATGTGAGCTGTTGCGCCTTTCCTGCCTCAAGGGAGCGTGATGAAGCGAAGAATTGTAACAGGATGAAGAAGAGAGGTCAAACCTGAGGCCGGGAAGAAGCAGGACATGGAAGAAAGGTAGGTAGGTAGTAAGGGGGATGGCTGCAAAACAGGTGTGGGATGGTGGTTGGTTTGGTTGGCTGACCAGGCACTTGGTGGCCACTGGCACGGATAACGCAGCCTGCAGGATCGCCTCCCGTCACTACCGGCGAATCAGCATCGCCTCTGCAACCGGATTGAAGATGATCTGGGCCCACTATCGGATGCCTTGAAGTTGCCACCACACCGATCGAAAAGGCAGAAGTACCTACGTACATACCTTAGGTACTTCATAGGTACATGAGCCTTGAGCGATAAACGGACAAACTCTCTGGTTGGGAGAAAGCCCCATTTTTTTCCTGGAACCATCTTGCTGCCCCACCAGGGCATTGGCATGGAACTTGGAATCGCGTTGGACTGGTGATTGGTTGTTTGTTTCGGGACTGTTATTCTTTTCATTTCTGGTCTTGTGTTGTTAGTTCTGCTGCAAGGGAGACATGAAGTCACAGGAGAAACCTTGAGTTCAACATCAAGGAAGTGGAGTTATTTGTTTCTTTCGAAGGGAGACGGGTCTTTCCTTTAGAGGAGAGGAAACCCCAGTTCTGAGGAGGAAGAAGGTCAGGGGGGATTTGTTCTTTTTTTGTGAGTTATCGGATATACGGAAATCGAGTCTTGTTCTTCTTTTGGATCTTATCGGAAAGCCTTGTGGAAACGTCAAGTCGTCAGTCTCATTCAGTTGTTCCCGCGTAGGGCTTGTGTGTTGTTCTTTTCTTTCTTGTTCCCCTGGACCCTCAGTTTATCTTTGAGGTGAGATAGGAAGCGAACAACGACACGGATCTATAGAAATTTGCTGATGTATTTCGGAGGCTTGACAAAGAAATATCTTGTCAAGGTGTATATATGTGCCTTATAGCAGAGTTAAGTACATACATAGCTGAAAGCATACATTTACATCGCAGCCTCGCAGGGCTGTAGGGAGCAGCAAAGCACAAACACAGTGGCCAACTGGCCAGACGGCTGCCACTCCATTTTGCAACAATGCCTATGGGACTAAATAAGTCTCGTGTGCTACATTGCACCACCTGGGAGCGCCAAATACAACTCCAAAACATCTCGTCAAAATGTTGAGCACTAGCTCCCTAGGTAGGCAGGTACCCTGACACTGTCTTGTGCTTTCGTACATCATACCAGTACATAAGGCCCTCTTTGCTGATCTACCTGCCTTCAGCTTCTTCCTAGACAACTCTTGGTTTAGCTGGCGGCGGCCGCTCCCGGCCTTTCAACATATTATATGTATACATGTAAACAACAGAGGCACGAGAAGATTGGGCTTCATTTATCATTATTGGATTGGCGACTTGTGAGAGAAAATGGAATACAGGTATCGCTGGCGAGGTGGAACATTCACTCGCTGCGACTCTGAAAATGCCATCAGCCATCGAGGAGAGTGTAGACAAACTCTGGGGGTGGATGGAGAAGGTTCCATCCCGGCTAGACAGGCTCGTGGAGGGCGAAGGGACACCAGGAACACGGCTGGCGCCCACAAAGTCAGGACAAAATGACCAAAATATCGGTTGCCGACTAGATTTCGGCGTAAAACTTGAGAAGGACGGACAGACCGTCAGGCGATATAATTTGCAAATCAACTCGGGAGCCAAAAACCCCACACTAAAAGCCTTAGCAAACAAAGACAGCCACGCAACTTGGTCTTACGCAGATATACCACTCGAAGAAAAGCCATCAAAAGAAAGCTTCGAGGAAAAGAAAGAGGACACACGGAAAAAGGCCGAACAATTTTTGCAAGACCTGAAGTTGGATATCAAGAAGTTGGACGGCGGCAATAAAAAGTGAGGTGTATCGAGGAATATGCCATGCTAGTGCTGGCAGCCGCAACACGTGACGGCCCAGCCTGCACCCCAACTTCAGGTCTTGCAAAAATTAGTCGGCCTTTTTCCGGGTAGAGTGTAGACTCTTTCCTTTCCTCGAAGGTTTCTTTTGATGGCCTGGCTTCGAGAGGTTTGTCCGCGTAAGACCAAATCGCGTGACTGTCTTTGTTTGCCAAGGCTTTCAGTGTGGGGTTTTTGGCTCCCGAGTTGATTTGCAAATTATATCGCCTGACGGTCTGTCCGTCCTTCACAAATTTTACGCCGAAATCTAGTCGGCAACCGATATTTTGGTCATCTTGTGCTGACTTTGTGGGCGCCAGCCGTGTTCCTGGTGTCCCTTCGTCCTCCACGAGCCTGTCTAGCGACTAGCCGGGATGGAACCTTCTTCATCCACCCCCAGAGTTTGTCGACACTCTCCTCGATGGCTGATGGCATTTTCAGAATCAGATTGTTGTTCTTTCACTACGCCTTTGTCAGCAGTTGTTTGTTCCATAAAGCTTTAGAATGCAAGAATTTGGCAAAGTTGAAACATGTTGGCCATTCTGGAAAAGGGCTCACCTAGTCGATACACTATAAGTCAACGTCCACAACAAAAGTTGGAGTACGAATACGATAGCTGACAAGTTGTAGCTGCAGAGGGAAAAAAACTGGCCTCAACGGCACACGTGGACGGTGGAAGTGGCCACTGCAACGCCTTTTTCGAGGGCAGAAGTCATGATGGTAGAACAAGGAATTTGTTTCTTCCCAATACGTCTTCGTCAGCAGCTGCTTGTTCTATAATGCGGTAGAATAATAGAATTTGGCAAACATGTTGGCCGTTCTGGAAAAGGGCTCACCTACAGACTACAGTCTGTCGTTATTCTTCAACTTCTTTTATGTTGGTTGGAACTTGAAAGTTGAAAGTGCATTGATTGCAGAAGAAGCAGCTGCCCTGAACAGGTTACGGCACATGTGGACATTGCCTTAGGGCTTGCTTATTAGGGTTGCTGACAACTGTACGTGGCTACTGACACCTGTAGGCTGTTCGTGGCCGCTGACAACTGTACGTGTCGTCAACGATCAGGCACATGGTCTCACAATGCACATCTCCTGGTAGTAGGTACAATGACACCACGCGGTAAAGCTGTCCACTCTTTCCTTTCTCTCTCTTCTAGATAGCTTCCATGGATATATCATATGACAGATTGTTCATGACAGTTCACCCCACGCATATACGCAACCCTCGCGAGTCGCACGGTTCCTTCCAAGTTCTAACAGTCTAACAGAGGTCCTATACAAGCGAGGGCAAGGCGCAGCGCGCTTAACTGCTTAAGTGGACTGTGGCCACTGGCTGTCAGCTGTGGCTGATCGGGAGCGTATCGCATAGATGATAGGTCAAAGTTCAAACTTCAAGCAGATGCCAGGGTAATAGGTATCGATCATACGTAACGACTCTGCGTCGACTCACGAGACCGGACACTGTGGCGGGCAGTGACGGGCACGGCGGTCGAAGAGAAGCGATCCTCCCGAGTCCCAATTAGCTGCAACTTGCAAGTGCCCGATAGGTCACAGCTTGGCGTAGGGTCACACGAAAGCAGTAAAAACAGTTGATGGCACTAATGCGTATCGAGTATGACAGTCGTATCGTATGTATTCTAATCTAATTGTCGTGTCGTGAGGATTTGGGAGCAGCAAAGACCGAGGGAATCACTTCTGATTGTCTCAACCGAAGAAATTACTTCTTTTGCTGGCCAGTGGCAGTTGCCTGGGGAAGTTTATGGACATGGGACCACTAATTCCGTGCACATTCTTTGGCACATAGGTAGCCTTGCTCAGAAACAGATTCACCAAGACTTTATTCACTCTTCATCGCTTCGATCCTGATTCCCTAACAAGGCACTCTCCAGGTCTGCTTGGATAGTTCGACGTTCCGTGGGTGTGAATGTAAGCGGAAAGGAAATGCCTTGCGCTCCCGGAAACTTTTCCCACTGTTTCTCCAGCTCGCATGCTGCTGCCATGTAGGTTGGCTCTCCGTCAACAAGTAGTTTGCGAGCGAAAAGGAGGAGCGCGAATGACATCGACCGTTGAAACTCTAAGCAGTCGAAGACTTTTGGCATGTTAGTGTAAACAATATGCCGGTAAATTGAGCACAGCATCTGGTCCCAATACAAAGAATCAGCGGCCTTTTTTGCGTCGACTTCAAGATCATCAAAATCTGGTGGCAGATCTGGACGCTTGAGGCCATGCAGCTTGGGCCCCTGACAACCGATCAAATGAGGCTGGCGAGCTTGGAAGTATAGGGGGGATAGCTCGATGGATTGCCAATCAATGAGTCCGACTATGCGGGTTGGGTTGCCCTGATCCACGAATATGTTTCCCATGTGAAGGTCGTCGTGCCAGAGATGTGAAGATCCCAGGGATCGATCGACAGGTAGAAGATACTTCAGTAGCTTGAGATAGCACTCGAGTGCAGTGACTTTCTTCTCACGGGTTGGTTGGTAGAAACCGGGACCGCGCAAAGTCAAATCAGACGGCGGAAGTTCCGAGATTTGCTGTACGCAAGCAATTACCCTACGCAAGCAAATTGCAATTACCCTTTTCCCAATAGCAGCATGGTATTCTTCCAGCGAATACCCTGATGCGCGTTAGAACAGCCCCGTCATCACATACTTACATGGACCGCGGTCAAAGTTAATCTCATCTCTGCCGTCATCAACCATTTGGCGGCCTGTTGAAGGTCCAACCACAAATCTTCCACCCTATCAACACGAGGGCTGGTATGTCCCCCCCCCGCGAAGTCTTCGGCTAAGTACAGGCTTCCGCACTGCTCGAAAGACACAACAGAGCAGCCTGTTGAATGTGAAAGTTGAAATTTCCGATGTTGGATGAAGTGACAAACCGTCCTGTAGTTGCCATACGCAGCGATTACGCATTCGGTCCATGAATGAGTTCCTCAACCAGAGAAAGTACGTCATCTGTTTCCTGAGCAAGCGCCTCCACCGCTTCTTTGTGCTCATTCTCTGGTACGTAGCCTTCGTCAGGGAGATATTTACCAAGTTTCTTCTTGATTCTCCTCATCGCTTCGATTGCTAACTTGAAACTCTCCACGTCTTCTTGGATCGTCTGACGTTCAGTGGTAGTGAACGTAAGTGGAAAGGAAACACCTTGCGCCCCCGGGATGCTGTCCCATTCTTTCTCCAGCTCACAAGCTTTCGCCAAGTAAACAGCCTCTCCCTCAAGAAGCATGCTGCGAGGCACAAGGAGGAATGGGTATAACTTGGAGTGTTGAAACTCTAAGCAGTCGAATACTTTCCGCATTTTATGGTAAACAAGATGTCGGTACATTGAGCACAGCGCCTGGTCCAGATACAACGAATCAGCGGCCTTTTGCGCGTTGTCTTCAAGATCATCATAACCTGGTGAATATTTTGGGCGCTCGAGGCCATGAAGCTGAGGCCCCTCGTGCTCGATGAAATCAGGCTCGCCAACTTGAAAATATAAGGGGGATAGCTCTGTGGATTGCCAATCGATGAGTCCAACTATGCGGGTTGGGTTGCCTGGATCTACGAATATGTTGCCCACGTGAAGGTCGCCGTGCCAGAGATGCGAAGAACCCATGGATCGATCGGCAGGTAGAAGGTGCTTCAGAAGCTGGAGATAGCACTCGAGCGCTCTGACCTTCTTCTCACGGGTTGGTTGGTAAAGACCGGGACCGCGTAAACTCGCAGCAGACGATGGAATATGCGGGGCTTGCTTTACACAGACAATTTCTCCCTTCCCAATGGCGACATGATATTCTTCCAGCGAACTCCCTGATGCGCGTTAGACAAGTTCAGATATGTACGTTTCAGGACATCACATTGCCCCATGACTTACATGGACCGCGATCAAAGTCAATGTCACCTTTACCATCATCGAACGCGTAGTGGCTTGTTGAAGGTCCAACCACGAATCTGGGATCTTCCACCCTCTGCCCCTGATCATTTGTGTACACGAGGGCTGGTGTGTTTTCTCCCTTGAAGTCTTCGGCAAAGTACAAGCTTCCGTACTGCTCGAAAGAGACAGAGGCCCAGGACTTTTGATAGGCCACGATGGCTTTTACCACTTCCAGCCTGTCTTCTATTTCCATCTCCGGCCATACGTGTTCGAGCTCCACGCCTTCCATTTTCTCCATGAGGATATATTCAGCACCGACTGGAGTCTCCTCGGCCCTCGAACACCAATCATAGACTTCAGGCAGATCTGTTTTCAGTACCTCGCGAGCCTATCGATAGGTTAGGAAAGTGCTGGACGCAACTTGCTACTCGTGAATTGTAACTCACAAACTTCATCGTCGCAACTTCACTCGCAACCGTGAAATGCGGCTGCCCAGCGTTGGGATTGGGAATCTTGGCCACGACTTCTATGCCATTGTCCATGGAAAGCAGTAATGCTCTGTTGTACATGCCGTCGGGGAGTTTCTTGATGCTCAAGCAGCGATCTGCTTGCACTACGCATGCTGCGCGTCGCGCAAGCTCGCCGACATTGAATTCACGACGGCGCTGTGCAAGCTGGTGTTCTTCGTCCCTCACAAATCGACCTTTCGTGAAATTGAAGAGTTTTGTAGAGTCGGGTGCATCTATTTCCGGAGGTATTGCCGTAGTCCAGGCCGACTCCATTCTACTGGCCAAGTCCGAAGTTTTGTTCGACTCGCTGGAGGACACTATTCGCGCTGAGCTGAGCTTTCGTCCTATGGCAAGAGTTGAGGCAGTTGCGGTTGTGCGAAGGGGTGACAGTCGATGACTTGGTCCATCTTTCATGGGTCTTTTTTCCGCCATATTGCTGACCCGAAACCACTTTCTGAGATGGAGTCTTGGTGCGTTGGGCCGACGGTCACTCGGAACTCAAGGCGCGTGTAGATGCCTACACAGATTTTGACGAGGTATTATTATGAGTTATGTTTATGAGTTATGTAGACGCGGTCTAGAGCGAGACTCACCCAATTCTCGGGTCACTGGCAGGCTGCAGCCGTGCAGAGAGGGCCCCACACAAGAGGCATTTCGTCCCCAATTCTGCAACTGAGGAAAAATTCCGGGGTAGCCCGCCGACACAATGGTGGCTGCCAAGGGGCATAGGAGGTATGTATGTATGTACATAACGTTATGAGCGAGATGTGAAATGTAGGAATCGTACCTACCTACCTAACCCTCCGTAAAATCTGCTATGCACGTGTAGGCTAAAGGTAGGTAGGTCAGCGCCGCCCTCTCCGCCCTCACTGCCATCCAAGGGGGTGTTGACCGGTCCTCTCTGCCTTATCCTCATGTGAGTCGGCGCTGGTATGAAGTCCGCCGGCCCCGATTGAAGGTGTTGTTGCTGCTGTGTCGTCGGCGGAGGTTGAAGGGGCTGCCGGGCGAAGTGAGGATGTTGTTGCGCCGTTGGAGTGGTGAAATGGTGATTCTGCGTGAATTAGGGTGTTGCTGTGAAGGTGAAGGCCGAAAACAGATTGCTGCTCTTTTACTTACGTTGCCTCAACTCACGGGCCGCCCTCTCCGCTCGTGCGGCCGTCTGTACTTGTGGAATCTGCCTTGCGCCGGCAATCTTGCTTACGACCACGACAGCAGCGGAAGCACAGCCTAGACATCTTGCCCGAGGCCTCGTTCTTCCTGGCATACCACTTCGACCGAGCGACGTCGAAACCAAGCGACACGGTGAAGTCGTGTAGATAAGACTCCAGCGCTCCTTGTGGACGGGCTGGCTGGCCGAGAGAGCGTCTTCGCTGTCAGAATCGTCTTCTTCGACCTTCATCTTCTCAATATCCTCCACATTGACCTCCTGCTGCTGTAGGTCGCAGTTCGATTCAGCGTCATCATCAATGGTGATGGGGTCCGCCGGCGCAGCGTCGTCTTCGATGGTGATAACCGCCGCCTGCCACGGCGACGGTACATAGACTGATACTTATGTAATGGGTAGCTAGGCAGTCTATCATCCATAGACCTAATCGGCGAGATCCTCCTTCCCTACGGTCAGTCTAGGTATCTACGCTGTTCTCTTATGTCTATTTCCCCTTGTTTTATCATTGGTGATGGCGGTAACATGAACGTTGTGGTGCATTGCCGGTGTCGGCCCCCCGGGGTCCGTGCGCGCGATGGCGCGGATTTTGATGGTGCGGAGAAGTAAAACGGCGGATGATGGAACTTGGAAGTTGGTCTGTTGCAAATTGAAGTGCAGCCTACAGGGGACGGATGGTCTCGTGAGTTGTACGACAAAATATCGCCGGGCGGCGGGCCCTGAATAACAGAATCGACCTTACATACATACCTACTCCGTACACCCAGGCCAGATCCGTGGATAATATACACGCGCCTTTGGAAACTGGCTTTTGAACCATCGGCTCACGATACTTCGTCTCAAGAAGTGGTCTCGGGCCAGCAAGACGGCGAAGTCGAAAGCCGCGGAAGACGTCCCAAGTCGTCGATCGTCATCCCTTCGCATGATCGCGGCTACCTCTGCCCTTGCAATAAGACGAAAGCTCAGCTCAGCTCAGCTCAGCTCAGCTCAGCTCAGCACGAATGATGTCCTCTAGCGGGATGAACATAGATACAGAACCGACTCGGAGAACACAATCGGTCTATACCATGGAGACCACCCCGGAAATAGACGCACCAGATCCTGCAGAACTCTTCAATTTCACGACTGGTCGAATTAGGAAGAACGAAGAACACGAGCTTGCAATTCGACATCGTAAATATAATGTCAACGAGCTTGCGCGACGCGCAGCAAGCGTGCTGCAGGCAAACCGCTGCTTGAGAATCAAGAAACTCCCCGATGGCAAGTACAACAGAGCACTGCTGCTTTCCATGGACAATGGCAAAGAGGTTGTGGCCAAGATTCCCAATCCCAACGCTGGTCAGCCACATTTCACGGTTGCGAGTGAAGTTGCGACGATGAAATTTGTGAGTAAGGACCGAAGGGCTACGAGTAACTTCTCTGTATGGCTGCATTAGTATGTCTTGCACTTTCCTGACACGCTGATAGGCTCGCGAGGTATTGAATACAGATCTGCCTGAAGTCTACGATTGGTGTTCAAGGGCCGAGAAGACTCCGGTAGGCGCTGAATATATCCTCATGGAGAAAATGGAAGGCGTGGAGCTCGAGGAGGTATGGCCGGAGATGGAAATTGAAGACAGGCTAGAAGTGGTAAAGGCTGTCCTTGCCTATCAATTATCCTGGGCCTCTGTGTCCTTCGAGCAGTACGGAAGCTTGTACTTTGCCGAAGACTTCAAAGAAGAAAACCTACCGGCGCTTGTGTACACAGATAATCAGGGGCGGAGGGTAGAAGATCCCAGATTCGTGGTTGGACCTTCAACAGACCGCACACTGTTCGATTACGGCAGAGATGGGCTTGACTTTGATCACGGTCCATGTAAGTTATGAGACAATCTTTTGTGCTGGACTCGTTCTAACGCGCATCAGGGAATTCGCTGGAAGAATACCATGCTGCTATTGGGAAAAGAGAGATTGCTTGCGTACAGCAAATCTCGGAACTTCCGCCGTCTGATTTGACTTTGCGCGGTCCCGGTTTCTACCAACCAACTCGTGAGAAGAAGATCGCTGCACTCGAGTGTTATCTCAAGCTGCTGAAATATCTTCTACCTACCGATCGATCCCTGGGTTCTTCACATCTCTGGCACAGCGACCTTCACTTGGGCAACATATTCGTGGATCCAGGCAACCCAACCCGCATAGTCGGACTCATTGATTGGCAATCCACCAAGCTATCCCCCTTATATTTTCAAATTGAAGCTGGCGAGCCTCATTTTATCCAGCACAAGGGGCCAAAGCTGGATGGCCTCAAGCGCCCAGAATATCCACCAGATTATGATGATCTTGAAGACGACGCGAAGCAGGCTGCTGATACTTTGTACCTGGACCAGGCGCTGTGCTCAATGTACCGGCATCTTGTTTACCATAAAATGCGGAAAGTCTTCGACTGCTTAGAGTTCCAACGGTCCATGTCATTCACGCTCCTGCTCTTAGCTCGCAAGCTACTTGTTGACGGAGAGCCAATGTATATGGCGGCAATATGCGAGCTGGAGGAAGAATGGGAAACGCTTCCGGAAGCCCAAGGCATTGCCTTTCCGCTTACATTCACATCCACGGAACGTCAAACGATCCAAGCAGACCTGGAGAGTGCCATGTTAGGGATGGAAGCGATGAAGAATCAATCAAGTCTTGGTGACTCTGTCTCTTAGCAAGGCTACCTATTTGCCGAAGAATGAGCACCGAATTAGTGGTCCTAGGTCCATACACATCCCCAGGCAGCTGCCAGCAAATGAAGTAAGTTTTTCGGTCGAGACAATCAGAAGTGATTCCCTCGGTCTTTGCTGCTCCCAAATCCTTACGACACGACAATTAAATTAGAATACACACGATACGACTGTCATATTCGATACGCATTAGTGCCATCAACTGTTTTTACTGCTTTCGTGTGACCCTTCGCCAAGCTGTCGGGCACTTGCAAGTTGTACTGTTGCAGCTAATTGGGACTCGGGAGGATCGCGTCTCTTCGACCGCCGCAGTGCCCGGTCTCGTGAGTCGTCACGTATGATCGATACTCGTAACTCTGGCATGGCAGTGGCATCTGCTTGAAGTTTGAACCTTGACCTGTCACCTATGCACGTAGGATTCGCCCCCGATCAGCCAGTGGCCACTTAAGCCAAGTTAAGCGCGCTGCGCCTTACCCTCGCTTAATATGAGTGTCCCCGTCGAGACTCGACTCTTGAGCGCAGGACCTCTGTTGAAAGAAATCCGCGAGGGTTGCGTATATGCGTGGGGTGAACTGTCATGAACAATCTGTTATATGATATATCCATGAAATCTATCTAGAAGAGAGAGAAAGGAAAGAGTGGACAACTTTACCGCGTGGTGTCATTGTACCTACTACCAGGAGATGTAAGCCAATTGTGAGACCATGTGCCTGATCGTTGACGACACGTACAGTTGTCAACTTGTCAGCGGCCATGTACAGGTGTCAGTACCCACGTACAGACGGTACAGTTGTCAGCAACCCTAATAAGCAAGCCCTAAGGCAATGTCCGCATGTGCCGTAACCTGTTCAGGGCAGCTGCTTCTTCTGAAATCGATGCACTTTCAACTTTCAAGTTTCAACCAACATAAAAGAAGTTCAAGCTGAAGAATTACGACAGACTGTAGTCTGTAGGTGAGCCCTTTTCCAGAACGGCCAACATGTTTACAAAATTCTATTATTCTACCGCATTATAGAACAAGCAGCTGCTGACGAAGACATATTGGGAAGAAACAAATTCCTTGTTTTACCATCATGACTCTGCCCTCGAAAAAGGCGTTGATGAACTCAAGTTGTGGATGTATAAGAACAAATCCAGGCTGGACAGACTTGTAGAATGAGGGGGCTCATTGGGCATACGGCTCGCGCCCGCCCCAGAAGATTGGATGTCGTCTCGATGTTGGAAACAAAATCGAGCAGGAGGGAGAACCAACAGTCAGAAGGTTATAAGGTACGAATAACAGATCAACTCGGGTGCACACAAACCGACGCTTAAAGCTCTCGCCAACAAGGACTCGACGCTCGTACGCTATATGCCATACGCCGATATATTATCACACTCGACGAGAAGCCTTCCACCGAAGGCTTCGAAGCAAAAAAGAGAAAAACTTGTCCGCTCTTCCCCTGTTGGACTCCGTTTTTCCGTTTTTTTTTTCGCGTGGTGTCATGCCAGGAGAATGAGATCTGAGCCTATTGTGAGGCCATGTGCCGCGTCACGCGTGCACGTTGACGACACCTACAGTTGTTAGCACCTTCCACGTCCACATGTGCCGTTGAGGTCAGTTTTTTCTTCTGCACTTCCAGCCAACGTAACAAAATCTGAAGAAGCAGTATCTGTAGGTGAGTCTTTTTCCAGAACGGCCAACATGTTTCAAGTTTGCCAAATTCAATCATTCTAAAGCTTTATGGAAACAACTGCTGACAAAGACGAATTGGAAAGAACAACAAGCTTATTCTAATTTCTGCCAACATGGCCTCTGCAATTGAGAATAGACTCTTTCCTTTCCTCGAAATTCTCTTTTGATGGCTTGTCTTCGAGAGGTATGTCACCGTATGTCCGCGTAAGACCACGTCGCGTGCGGCGTGGGCCGTGGCTGTCTTTGTTTGCCAATGCTTTCAGTGTGGGGTTTTTGGCTCCCGAGTTGATCTGCAAGTTGTATCGTCTGACGGTCCGTCCGTCCACGGTCCTTCTCAAATTTGACGCCAAAATCTAGTCGGCAACCGATAGTTTGGTCATTTTGGGCCGACTTTGTGGGCGCCAGCCGTGTTCCTGGCGTCCCTTCGCCCTCCACTAGCTTGTCTAGCCGGGATGGAACCTTCTCCATCCACCCCCAGAGTTTGTCGACACTCTGCTCGATGGCTGATGCCATTTTCAAATTTCAGAATCAGTTGTTGTTCTTTCACTACGTCTTTTTCAGCAGTTGTCTAAGACAGAGTCGAACAGAAAAAAGCCGACCAGTTTTTCAAAGATCTGAAGAAGAACAACTTAGCACCTGACACGTACAGTCGTTGGTGGCGGCTGGCCAGTGGCCACTTCCACGTGTGCCGTTGAGGCCAGTTTTTTTCTTCTGCAGCTACAGCTTGTTAGCTATCGTGTTCGTACTCCAACTTTTGTTGTGGACGTTGACTTATAGTATATCGACTAGGTGAGCCCTTTTCCAGAACGGCCAACATGTTTCAACTTTGCCAAATTCTTTCATTCTAAAGCTTTATGGAACAAACAACTGCTGACAAAGACGTAGTGAAAGAACAACAATCTGATTCTGAAAATGCCATCAGCCATCGAGGAGAGTGTCGACAAACTCTGGGGGTGGATGGAGAAGGTTCCATCCCGGCTAGACAAGCTCGTGGAGGGCGAAGGGACACCAGGAACACGGCTGGCGCCCACAAAGTCGGCCCAAAATGACCAAACTATCGGTTGCCGACTAGATTTTGGCGTCAAATTTGAGAAGGACCGTGGACGGACGGACCGTCAGACGATACAACTTGCAGATCAACTCGGGAGCCAAAAACCCCACACTGAAAGCATTGGCAAACAAAGACAGCCACGGCCCACGCCGCACGCGACGTGGTCTTACGCGGACATACGGTGACATACCTCTCGAAGACAAGCCATCAAAAGAGAATTTCGAGGAAAGGAAAGAGTCTACCCGGAAAAAGGCCGACCAATTTTTGCAACAGAATATGTTTTCAGCGACAAAAACTACCCTGCCATCAATGGTCAGATGCCTCGCCTCGCCCCTCTTTGGCAGGGTACGGAACCCATCGCAATTCTCGGACGGTAATAAGGAGACGGTAACTTTTAATAAGAGACGCTCCGTTTGGCTACCGCTGCTGCAAGTCGTCGCCGATGCAAAATGCTTATCCAACCTCTAATCTCTATCTGTATGATAGTTCAACGCTGAATAGCTCTATAACGTCTGCATCTATAGATTTTTGTGACGGTTACCCGTAACAGCTCTGTCCGTTGTTTGCAATGTGCATGTACCTATATCCATAATCCCGCACTAAGCTGGTTCTCATCAGCTTAGTGTTCTGACCTTTTGGTCGGGTCGGCAGGGATATCCGATTCCTCACAATTTTGACCTCTAAAGAATCGCGTGACTCAAGTCTCACTGACTCAGGGGAATTGACAGGTAATTTTTTTTTAACTCACTTGCGACCGCAGCATGATGTATGAATTGCTTGTCAAGTGTCTACGTATGAGTGAGAAGATCTCCTCAAGAACACTGCACTGGGTCATCCGCGTCCGCTTAGGTCGCGATCGAAAAGCAATGCAGCGGCACTATCATTATAAGAAATAGCTTTTCAGCTGCTGCTATCCTGTCGGCAAATTTTGATCCATGATTCGCGGAATTGGTAGAGATATGCTGATTTGGATTGGATAGGGGATGTGTGTACTATGTATGTAGTCGCAGCTCGTGAATGTCCCACCTCGCCAGCGATACCTGTATTCCATTTTCTCTCACAAGTCGCCAATCCAATAATGATAAATGAAGTTCAATCTTCTCGAGCTTCTGTTGTTTACATGTGTACATATCACATGATGTACTGTGTGGTGTTTTTTTACTGTTTCCTCCGTCCAATGGGTACGTTAGTAAGCGTGGCGCAAATCGTCACAGCAGCGAATAGTTGAACTAGGCAACGGCTTATGTAGAGCTCCAGGCCATCAAAGTTTGACGCGCAGCCTGTTAAAATGTCGATGTTGGAATTTTCAGTGTCGGATGAAGTGACGAAGTTACGAACCGTCCAGTAGTTGTCATACGCAGCGATTATGTGTTCGGTCTATGAATGATTGTCTCAACCAGAGAAAGTACCTCATCTATTGCCTGAGCAAGCGCGTCGACCGCTTCTTTATGCTCATCCTTCGGCACGTAGCCTGTGTTAGGGAGTGATTTACCGAGTTTCTTCTTGATTCTATCCATCGCTTGGAACGCCAACACGAAACTCTCCCTGTCTTGGTCGATCGTCTGACGTTCACTGGTAGTGAATGTAAGTGGAAAGACAACATCTTGCGCCCCAGGGATGGTGTCCCATTCTTTCACCAGCTCGCAAGCTTTCGCCAAATAAACAGGCTCTCCGTCAACAAGCATGCTGCGAGGCACAGAGATGAATGGGAATTCCTTGGACTGTTCAAACTCAAAGCACTCGAAGACTTTCGGCATTTCTAAATGGACAATGAACCTATACACTGAGCACAGCCCCTGGTCCCAGTACAAAGAATCAGCGGCCTTCTTCGCATTGTCTTCAAGATCATCATAATCTGGTGGCAGATTAGGGCGTTCGAGTCCTTGCAGCTTAGGCCCATCGTGCTCGATAAATCGTGGCAGGCGTGCGTGGAAATACAAGGGGGATAGCTCGATGGATTGCCAATCAATGAGTCCGACTATGCGGGTTGGGTTGCCTGGATCCACGAATATGTTGCCCACGTGAAGGTCGCCGTGCCAGAGATGTGAAGAACCCAGGGATCGATCGGCGGGTAGAAGATATTTCAGCAGCTTGAGATAACACTCGAGTGCAGCGATCTTCTTCTCACGGGTTGGTTGGTAGAAACCGGGACCGCGCAAAGTCAAATCAGACGGCGGAAGTTCCGAGATTTGCTGTACGCAAGCAATCTCTCTTTTCCCAATGGCGACATGATATTCTTCCAGTGAACTCCCTGATGCGCGTTAGAACAATTCAAGAACCTTTCAGTACATCAAGTTGTCCCATGACTTACAAGGACCGCGATCAAAGTCAATGTCACCTCTGCCATCATCAAACGCGTAGTGGCTTGTTGAAGGTCCTACCACAAATCTGGGATCTTCCACCTTCCGCCCCTGATCATCTGCGTACACAAGCGCCGGTAGGTTTTCTTCTTTGAAGTCTTCGGCAAAGTACAAGCTTCCGTACTGCTCGAATGACACAGAGGCCCAGGACATTTGATATGCAGCAATAGCTTTCACCACTTCCAGCCTGTCTTCTACTGCCATATTTGGCCATACGTGCTCGAGCTCCACGCCTTCCATTTTCTCCATGAGGATATATTCAGCGGCTACCGAAGTCTCCTCGGCCCTTGAACACCAATCGTAGACTTCAGGCAGGTCTGTATTCAGTACCTCGCGAGCCTATGAATAGTCAGGAAAGTGATGGGATTAACTTGCAGAGACGTTACTCGTGAGCCACAACTTATCACTCACAAACTTCATCGTCGCAACTTCACTCGCAACCGTGAAATGAGGCTGCCCGGCGTTGGGATTGGGAATCTTGGCCACAACTTCTCTGCCATTATCCAAGGCAAGCAGCAGTACTCTGTTGTACTGGCCATCGGGAAGTTTCTTGATGCTTAAGCAGCGGTCTGCATTCATAACGCGTGCTGCGCGTCGCGCAAGCTCTGTAATATTGAATTCACGATGGCGTTTCGCAAGCTCATGCTCTTCGTTCTTCACAAATCGACCTCTCGTGAAATTGAAGAGTTCTGCAGGCTCGGGTGCGTCCAGTTCCGGGGTTGTTTCCTGGGTTGTTTCCGGGGTCGTTTCCCGAATCGTTTCCGGGATCGTTTCCGGGATCGTTTCCGGGATCGTTTCCGGGATCGTTTCCGGGATCGTTTCCGGGATCGTTTCCCGGACCGTTTCCGGGGTCGTTTCCCGTATCTTCTGCATGGTACAGGCCGCGTTTATCCTCCGAGACAAATCCGAGTTCTTGTTCCGCTTACTGGAGGACACTGCTCGCGCTGAGCTTAGCGTTTGTCTTTGTGTGAAAGGGCGGAGGCAGCCGCGGTCGTGTGAACTTGTGAAGGTTAACAGCCGAAGTTGAGGACGTTCAATTAAGAGATCAGTGATGAATGGAGCATTATGGAGGGCGGACGTGACATCGAAGAGATCAGTGATGCACTGATGAATGGAGGTAATCGTTTGCGCGTTGACGACACCTACAGTTGTTAGCACCTGCCACGTTCACTGTCCACATATGCCGTTGAGGCCCGTTTTTCGTTCTGCACTTTCAGCCAACGTAACAAAATCTTTCTTCTAGCGAGTTCCCTGAGTTGCGTCAGATAGAGTCGATTACATGATTTTGTCTCATGACTTACACGGGCCACGATCAAAGTCGATGTCGTCTCTGCCATCATCGAACATTTCACGGCTCGTTGACGGTCCAACCACGAATCTGGGATCTTCCACCCTTCGCCCTTGACTGTCTGTGTACACAAGTGCTGTTACGTTTTCGCCCTTAAAGTCCTCGGCAAAGTACAAGCTTCCGAACTGCTCAAAAGAGACAGAGGCCCAGAACTTCTGATAGGCAGAGACGGCTTTGACCACTTCACACCTATCTTGTATGTTCATCTTTGGCCATACTGCCTCGAGCTCCACGGCATCCATGATCCAATTTCTCCATAAGTATGAACTCGGCACCTACCGGAGTCTCCTCGGCCCTTGAACACCAATCATATTATCAAAGACTTCAGGTAGCGGTGTGTTCAATACCTCACGAGTCCACCCATGTGTAAGGAAGGGACAGTCTGGATACAAATTTCTGGAACATTACTCACAAATTTCATCGTCGCAACTTCACTTGCAGTCGTGAAATGCGGTTGCCCAGCGTTGGGATAGGGGATCTTGGCTACAACCTCTTTGCCATCGTCTATAAAAAGCAGTAGTGCTCTATTAAACTACTGGTCATCAGGGAATTTCTTGATACTCAAACAGCGATATGCTTGCACAAGTTCACAACGCGTGTTGCACGTCGCGCAAACTCGCTAACGTTATACCGTATACGTACGATGGCGCTTTGCAGCGCCTATAGTTACAGATTAACAAGGACGCAGAAAATCATCACTCAAAGCCAAAGCCAGCCAAGACTTGCTTAAGAAGTGATCGCATGCTGACGTTCTGCAGGGTCGGGTGCGTCTATTCTTCTTATGGATGCCTCAACCTCAGAAAGGACGTGATTGATTGCCTGAGGAAGGGCTTCGAGAACTTCCTTGTGTCGATCCTTTGGCACATAACCCTGCGTAGGGAAATATCCACCAAGTATCTCTTGGAGTCTTTGCATTGCTGCCATCGCTAACGACGCACTTTCCCCGTCTTCTTGTATTCTAAGACGTTCCGTTGCATTAAACGTGAGCGGAAACGCAATCCCTTGAGCGCCTGGAAGGGTTTCCCATTCTTCCTCCAGCTCGCAAGCCTGCTCCAAGTAAGAAGCCTCTCCGTCAATGAATATGTTGCGAGCCAAAAGGAGGAATGTGAATGATGTCGACTGCTGAAAATCGAGGCAGCTGTAAACGTTCGGGATTTTATGGTGAACAAGATGCCGGTACATC
Source organism: Claviceps aff. humidiphila group G2b (assembly GCA_018360325.1). Classification (NCBI taxonomy): domain Eukaryota; kingdom Fungi; phylum Ascomycota; class Sordariomycetes; order Hypocreales; family Clavicipitaceae; genus Claviceps; species Claviceps aff. humidiphila group G2b. The sequence continues at coordinate 18,899 of SRQG01000221.1, read as the reverse complement.
GAGCACAGCGCCTGGTCCAGGTACAAAGTATCAGCGGCCTTTTTGGCTTTGTTGTCAAGATCATCATAACCTGGTGGATATTCTGGACACTCGAGTCCATGCAACTTTGGCCCCTCGTGCCCGATAAAATGAGGCTCGCCAGCTTGAAAATATAAGGGGGATAGCTCTGTAGATTGCCAATCGATGAGTCCAACTATGCGGGTTGGGTTGCCTGGGTCTACGAATATGTTGCCCACGTGAAGGTCGCCGTGCCAGAGATGCGAAGAACCAAGGGCTCGATCGGCAGGTAGAAAATATTTCAGAAGTTTAAGATAACATTCGACTGCAGCGACCTTCCTCTCACGGGTTGGTTGGTAGAGACCGGGGCCGCGTAAGCTCACAGAAGATGGCGGAAGATGCGGCGCGTTTTGTATGCAAGCAATTTCTCTTTTCCCGATGGCGGCATGGTATTCTTCTAGCGAGTTCCCTGATGCGCGTTAGATAAATCCAGGTAGTCAGTCACATTGTCTTTTGGACTTACATGGGCCGCGATCAAAGTCGATGTCGCCTCTGCCATCATCGAACATTTCGCGGCTCGTTGACGGTCCAACCACGAATCTGGGATCTTCCACCCTCTGCCCCTGATCATCTGTGTACACGAGGCCTGGTGTGTTTTCTCCTTTGAAGTCCTCGGCGAAATACAAGCTTCCGAACTGCTCGAACGAGACAGAGGCCCAGGACTTTTGATAGGCAATGACGGCTTTGACCATTTCCAGCCTGTCTTCTATTTCCATCTTCGGCCATACTTCCTGGAGCTCCACGCCGTCCAATTTTTCCATGAGTATGAATTCAGCACCTACGGGAGTCTCCTGGGCCCTCGAGCACCAGTCATAGACTTCTGGCAGCGGTGTGTTCAACACCTCACGAGCCTACCTATGTGTAAGGATGGAGCAACTGGAAACAAGTTTCTGGAACATTACTCACAAACTTCATCGTCGCAACTTCACTCGCAGTCGTGAAATGTGCCTGCCCAGCGTTGGGATTGGGAATCTTGGCCACAACCTCTTTGCCATTATCCATGGAAAGCAGCAGTGCTCTGTTATACATGCCATCGGTAAACTTCTTGATGCTCAAGCAGCGGTCTGCTTGCACTGCGCGTGCTGCGCGTCGCGCAAGCTCGCCGACATTGAATTCACGACGGCGCAGTGCAAACTCGTGTTCTTCGTCCCTCACAAATCGGCCTCTCGTGAAATTGAAGAGTTCTGTAGGGTCGGGTGAGTCTAATCCGGGAGGTAAGTCCGTAGTCCAGGTTGAATCTGATTCTGTTATTCGAGCTGAGCCTAAAATCTTGTCCGACTCGCTGGAGGACACTGTTCGCGCCGATCTGTCGATAGGTAATTGGTCCATCTTGCGTGGCTTTTTCTTCCGCCTTGTCGCTGGTTTCAAAAAACTTTATGCGATGAAGCACGTCGCGTGCGGCGTGATGGTTGGTTGATGAGAGGGTTTGACAACTTGATGAGGGCCGAGACGCCTTTGCTGAGAAAGTATATCACAATGAGGTACCTAATGTACCTTTTAGGTACATATGTATGTACCTAACGGAGAGGTAAGGTCCTTAATTCTCGTGACAGTCTCCACTTTCCTTGTATCGTTTCGCTCGAAGCCTCGAACAGTGTCCAAGGGAAGCAATACTGCTTTTTCAACATCACCAGAACTTATAGGTACCTCTTTAAATACGGGTATCGCCAAGTATTTAACATCGCACCCCACGCTTTGAGGCCGTTCGTGATGTCTTCTAAAACCGAAGCGGATCAAGCAGCCGCACTCGAGAAGCGATTCCAATGAGTCTCTACCTTCCGGTGAGCCACAAAGATCGGACCACTAGTAATTACGACCACAACGGATATCAGCAGCAGCAGACAGAATCATGAATCAGCACCATGATGGCCTCTATCTACGCCCTTCCACCCGCCGCTTAAACATACCTTATATGTGCAATCCTCACCCACATCGTCCTTCGCGTTTTTTGCAGATACCTACCTCACCGCCATCCCATGAAGCTTGGTTCACGGACGCTTCGAGCAAGCAGGGCTAGCCTCGTCCGGCCAACTGCTGCAGCAGTCCAGCTGCCGAGACATCCACCCAAGTCAGCAGTCCCGTCGCTAAATTGAGAGATTGCGATTGCCTCTTCATCAGTTTTCTACGGTGTCTCTCTCCGCCATTCTGTAACCTGGTTCATTCTGTTCGTCACTTGCGCTCTGCGATACAATTGTGCCCGTTCGGCAAACGGCATCAAGGAGACCGGCCCGCGGCTGGGACTGAAACGTCTCAGTAGGCATGACTTGAAAGAAACATTCCTAGCCTAAATTCTCAAGGCAAAAGGATTACATACATATTAAGCACTCCGATCCCGGCGTATTCGAACAGCAGCTCAGCAGACCGACCGGTACTTTAATCTGCCGAGTCTATCGAAATAAGCTGTTTAGCTAGCGAATGAACGTCTTTCATGCATAGCAAATCGCAAGTCATCGGTCTGATCATATCGCCCTTTTGCGACTCACGTGCCATCTCCGCGTCCATAAGCGAAGAAAATAATTCTTTCTCAACTCTTTGACGCAACACTCTCGCGGCGGTCTTGTGGACGCCTTCAACCAATAAATAATTGGAACCAAGCGTCGTCCTGGCAGGTCTGCCTGACACCGTAAGGTTTGTAAAGCCTAGCAACATCGCGATTGCATCTACAAATTTCAATCGAGTTCAATCCGAGCGTCTGAGCTCATGCAATGGCGTCTGGAACTTTCTCGCATGGCGCCGCATCAATTACGTCCCATAATACCACGATCTCTGTCGCAACATCACAGGACACCACCATCATTCACTCTATCGAGAACGGGGAGTACGTGGAAGAAGGAGCCATAGATGATGAAACTCGCAGTCTAACGGAGAGCATCCGACAATACATCGTGGACGATGGCCTGAGATACCATGCTGTGTGGAAATTCATATATTCTTGCTCCCATACACAACATCATCCAAAGTGGCACACATGTGCTTGACTTAGGTAAGCTTCGGTGCGCCTTTGGCACAGTCGAGATCCCATTCTCATTCTCTCTGTCTATGCGTCACTGCTGTATCTGATGCACGAAAGATAAATGGAGATATTCCTGATTATTCAATAGGCACGGGGACTGGCAGATGGTGTATTGAACGTGAGTTTTTGTGCTCCGAGACGCATTTGCGATTCACGAGAGTACAAGGATGTTTAAGAACTGCTCTTTCTGATATCATGTTCCAACAGTTGCGGATGTGTACCCAAACTCGATTTTCGAGGGGATGGACCTGTCCCCTATTCAACCAGATCGGGTCCCTGAAAATGTCTCATTTGTTGTTGACGACGTAGAGCATGAATCGGGTTGGACGTATCCTGAAGACAAGCTCGACTACGTCCACGTTCGTCATCTCATCCACTCGATCAAAGACCGTGGGCAAATGTTTACGCATTTACAGGTAAGCATAATCTCGTCCGAAAACACTTGTCATGTAACAAGATCGGCGTCTGAACACTCAGCTTACTCGACTCAATACTTCCCACAGCCATTTTAAGCCAGGCAGCTACGTTGAAATACAAGAATTCATGTTTACTGCTGCTTGCGATGACAACTCTTGCGATGGACCCTACGCCGTCCGCGACTTTCTCAACTATCTAGCAGCTGGCTTGCAAGCCCTGGGGTCAGATTTGAATAGTATTCAACACATTAAAGAAGAGCTCATCGATTCTGGCTTCACCGAGCTGTGCTACCAGGATTTGAAGTGCCCAATAGGCCCGTGGGCCAAGAAGTTACGTCTACAAGAATGCGGCCACATCCTCCGCGACGTCATCATGTGGGGGTTGGAAGGCCTCGCCCGCAGACCCTTTCGCGATGGGCTACATTGGACACCAACTCAGATACACATGTTCCTTGTCAATGTGAGGACAGATCTGTCACGAGAAGATGGCAAGGTTCCACCATTCCACAGCTACTTTCCGTTCAGAAGTATCTATGACCGAAAACCACTGGATTGTCTTTGAGCTGGTTGACCGGCCGAGAATGTGTTGACGGCTGCAGAATGACCAAAAAGATGAGTACTCGCCGTCCGCAATGCGAACCTCGAATCTTGGCTCTGCACCTGCTTGCCTTTGACTGTGTGGTTTCGACCCAGGTGTGTAGCGTGACTGAAGCAAGGCAATTTATTTTTTCGGGCAGCTTCCATGCTTTTCCCTACCGTTGTGATGAAGAACTTCTATCATCTGTGGGTGGACCGTGTACGGCTTGAGAGGATCGACCACCAAGATCGGCTGTGGGGCTCGCCATCGAGGCATATTATAATGCGCGGGCTTGAACTTAATATCGACGAGCAGTCCGAGTGCGAGCAAGCCACAAAAGAAGTCCGAAAGTCATAAATGAAGAATCGAAGACACAAAGTTTCCAAATCAGTCCGTGTGGGAGAAAGCCACAAGAGAAAGACGTAGAATCGAATATGGAAGGTACAGCATGCCCAAGCTTTCGACCCAGAAGATTGACCTGGATACTGTTGCAGATGCTGCGGGGAACTGCAGGGCGGGACGTGACTTCCATGCATATATATACGTCCCTTCATACTTCTACTATTCCATCAGGTTCACGCCTGAGTTTCTCATTGCACACACTCTCTACATGAGTATTGACCCCTCCGCTCTTTCCCAATCCAACTTCGAAGGCCTTTACTTTATCTGATCCTCTCAGCAACAGGAATTCTAAGATCAAAGGAGGATTGTGCGTGCTTGACTTGGGAAGTTCCACACCAGCCGTCACCCACCTTGTTCCCGTCACATTTCTTACGGCTGTGGACGTCAAATGGTCCCGAGCATACAAGAAAACGCCTCACATCATGCCGGAGATTGTGTGTCCCTCTAGTCGTTGTTCCTTTTGCCACATATCATCCAGCTCGGAACGTTAATTGACGCCAGCCTTGATAAAAAAGGCAGACCGGGGAGGGGGACGAGTTGCTCTTCGTCTTGCTCTTCGTCCCGCGCGGACTCCTGCCCTCACCCTTTCCTTCTTCTTCCCCTCATCGTGACCCCTCGACGGGTTCTTTTTACACAACTCACCACTCCACAATCTCCATATGACTTGGGTCATGGCCGGAAAAGGGGTAAAAGAAAAGAGCTTCCGTTGAATCGCGAATCAAGCCGGGAAGCATAGATGGATCCATCGTGCGAGCAAAGGTCGAAAGAGTGCCACGACTGGCGCATAGTCAGTGCTCTCTTTCGCCAGATAGCAATCCGAACGACCTATAACTCCGAACTCGCTCCACAGGACGAAGATGATGGTCCCATCTCTGCACGCGAACTCCGAATCTCATCGCAAGCGTCGTTTGCCACCTTACAACGCACCAAAAGAATGTCCTGGAACCCAATTCTAGCTTCGTTAGAGGGAAAAACCAGCACATTGGGTGCCTCATGACCGACAAGAGGGCATAGATGTGGCTTATTGTGTGGAATTAGCGGAAACTCTTCTCAAGACAGTACAATCGTGTCCTTCTCGTGCTTTCTGGGAAAGGGGGGCGAGTCCAGATGTTCCGACTATAAATAGGAGACCGCGTCCGCTCCTTGGAGGGAGTTTTGATGTTCTTCAACCACTGTCTTCTCTCTCACTGCATATCTCAATACAAATCTCAAATCCGCTTCTCATAAAAACCATCATAAAAACCATACAAACTATACAAACCATCATAAAAACCATCATAAAAATACACTTTGGTGATTGGTCATTGCTTATTGCAATTTGTTTCGTTGGGCAACTGCAAAAAAACAGTAAGTCTTTCACAATACAAAGCCTTCCCTTGTTCATACACATGTGTTCATGTTCTTGTACATTTGCATGCATCTCTTTCTCATCACCAACATTCGCTGCACTGATCTTTACACGTCTCACTTGGCAGTTTCTCAGCCTCTCATTTATCTTGCCCCATGCCGTATACTAAATTACTAACAAATGTCAAAATCAGAGCCCTGGTATTTTTGTCACTGTGCATTCTACCACTACACATACATATACCTATTACCACCTTCATCACGCTAGGGAGCAACCAAAAACATAGTAAGTCTTTTCACAGTACAATGCTTCCTTCTTTCACACATGTGGCCACGCCCTTGTACATTGCTATATGTCTGTTTTTCTATCACCAATGACACTCGCTACACATACTGCATTGGTTTGCCACGCTCCAATTGACAGTCCCTGAAGCGTCTCATTTATCTCATCTATCTTTCTATGTACTAACAGAACCAGAAACCACAAACATGTCTTCCTCTTCCAGCAACAGCACAAGTACCGAGGCCACATATCCGCCTTGCCCCCGCGGAGGCCTCGCTACGTGCTCACGTTGTCTGAGAACTCTGGCAAAGGATGCCATGGCGTACCACTTGTCTGTCCACAGGCGTCAGGAACGCTTGGCTCGTCAAGACAAACGTCTTGACAAGCCTCGTGGACCTGACGAACTTGTTCGATGCCCGCGGTGCATGTGTAACTTCAGGCTACATGCCATTGAAGAGCATCTCGACTCACATAAACGGTAACCCATCGACACCCGCAAGAATGCGTGGTGAACAGATGAGAACTTCTTGTCTTGTGAGGGGGGCTGTGGACGTTATGTCCGTGTTCAGGCTTGGAGTTACTGAGGTGGGAAGTCTTTTGCATTGATACGCTACGGCGTTTATGGGGCGTTTTGGAGGTGATGTACTTGGAGTCTTGGGAGGTTTTGGCAATTGAAGAAAGCGTTGTTTTTTTGGGTCTTGTCTTTCTCCACTGTAGTCTGTCTTCATGATACCAATCCAGCACATTGTTTATCTTGGTAGGGTCAAGCACCGCGGTAAAATGGTAAAATACAAAAGCAATACGAAAACATTGCAAACATTGCATGCATAACAAACTCAAAGGTTGTGGTAATTTGATTTCTTGTATGATGCCTTGTCTTGTCTAAGAGAATGAAAGTCAAAGATAAAAAAGAATAATAATACATGCCAAGTAGCATCATCTTAATTGTAACCCATTCACTGTTCAGTTTCTTGTCTCTTTTCTTCGTCAGACGCGACTGAGTTCTGATAGGAGCCCGAATTGAGGAAATTTCTACTAAACAGCGTTCAAGTCTTTCTCGCGATTAGAGTTGAAAGGTTCCATATTCTTCAGGTATGGAACTTGGGACCTACTAATATCGTGCTATGCGCGTAATTACACAAACCCACACCTGTCACCATATAGGAAGTGCATGTTGTCTTGTGTGATAGCCACACAGTCACTTCACGAGCGTCGAGTGGCAAGTTGCAACAACACGGGAACGGATACTAGAACACCCAAAGACCAGTAATGCCATACGCATGCATCTAATTATACTATCTAACGCTGTATCAAACTTGCTATAGAGCTTCACAGCTCTCCGTCGCCGTTGCCGTCGCCATCACTCACGTCCGTCTTCTCCTCTACGACAAAGTAATTTTTGACAGTCACGTTGCCAGACTCGACTTTTTCCCAAACATCAGGCGTACACGTATCAGGCGTCAAGATGTAACACTTGGGTTTCGGCGCTTTGGGAGGAGCCTGCTTGACGTGCCATGTACTCGACGGTCCCACGGTGGATAGTTCATCGTGGACAGGCAGCTTGCCGGTGGCAATGTCCAAGTTGAACTGAGCACGCATGAATATCTCGTACGCCGCCTCGGGCTGATACGACGGAATCATGTGACCGGCCTGGAACACTCGTGTGAAGCTAAAATTGCCAAACTGACGGGTGAGGCCACCTTGGCCCGCAGAAGTCATCATCGGGGCATAGCCAGCCTTCCCAAAGTCATGGGCGCGGGAGTAGGGAATAGCGAGAGACGAGTTCTCGCCGCCGATCCAGTTGCACGCAAAGTCGCGGTCGCCGTACATCATGTGCACCTTGACTCCCGAGTCAAGAAGATAGCCCACGGCATCCAGGAAGCCCCCGTGGACTTCATCTAGCGTGCTCGCAAAGCTCATCGCGACCGTGAAGGATATGTGAGTAAAGTTGACGGGGCTCCCAAGGGCCCTCAACGTCTTCTCGTCGGCCAAATAGCCGTGCATGTGCGAGGGGGGGAAGGGGTCGTGCTTGGGATGCGCAATGTCGAACCGTGCATACTCACTGTCTCCGAAAGCAATTTCGCCCGCCAACACGCAGGCGTCCGTCAGCTTGGAGCATACATCAATCGGAAGGTCTCGAGCCATGTTGATGGTGTTCTTGTCGAGACGTTGGTCTTGGAGGTCTCTTTGGCACTCAGCAAGTTGGTCACGGCAGCCGCCTTTACGCGTGAATCGATCCATCAACTCGTCATGGACAGTCTTGTTGATGGCTTCGATGCCGTACGTCTTCCGTGGAGTATTAGACCATTGTAGAAACATCATCTCTGCCTTCATAAAAATGGGGCAGCAACTTACATTGTGATAAGGGAATATGATGGAGGCTTCTTCCTGGATCACAGCGTCCAGGTAGCCGTTGACGATGCCAAGAGTGTCTAGGTGCAGATAGTGTGCGTGTTTCGCCTCAATCGTGCCATTGCGGATCTTCTCGTTTTGCTGCTGGAAGAAACGCATGAACCCGGGACCATAGTGGCCGCCGTAGCTCTCGGCCCACATGCTGATGCGGTCATCGTTGGGCTTGTAGTGCGAAAATTCGGTGAAGAAGATCTGAGCAAAGTGCCACAAAGCATGAGCTGCCTGCTGGGTACTGTTGGTAGTGTGCGATAGCTTCTGGCTGGACAAGGTGCCAGCTCGCGTGGTGAGGTTGAGCTGAGGCGAGTGCTTAGAGAAGTCGGTAGGGACTATTTTAACCATGGGGCCATTGGTGCTGTAGATGGTGACGTTGGTGAGCTCGTCGTAGGAGAAGCCCACCTCATTTGGCTCGTCAATGTAGAGCATATTGACATGATTGTTCCAGCTCCATGGGTTGTGAATAGTAGACGACGAATCTTGGTCGATGAAGCACGGCCCGTTTTCTTGCAAGAGTCCCAACATGGACGAACCGCCAGGGCCTCCGTTCAGCCAGATAGCAAGAGGCGCATTATGCGGGTCATGGCGAGCTTCGAAGAACCAGAAGAAACTGAGAACAGGTTAGGTGTGAGACAAAGGCTGATTGATTCAACTCGTCAACAGATTTGGAAGCAACGTGAATGCTGGCAGCGACATACGTGTTTACAGCATAATCCTGTCTCTCCCCCGACACATCGTCCAAGAAGCCCGGTGGCAATCGGACATGGCCAGCGTATGACTTGACACCGGGTGTCGTCTCGCAGAGTCCGGGCTAACATGGCACATCAGTCAGCCATCGAGAAACTTGAATCTTCAAACAAGAGCTGTGGAGCGACACCATCACTGACCTCTTTGAAGGAGATGGTGACGTTCTCATGGAACTTGGACTTGATGACCCTGACCCCTTCGGGTTTTGGTGGGAACTGCGCAGCCGCCAATCCGGCGAAGCTACCCAGCAGCAGCAACAAGCTCGAGATCATGGTGGCTACTCTTGGGCTTGACGAGGAAACCCACGCAGCTTTCGAGCACGAATGTCGTGAAGTGGAAGAATGATTGCGAATCTTCCGTTTGGCCTGAGTCAACGGAGAATCACATCGCCACGACGAAGGATCAAGACAGTCGAACCCTCAGTCAATCCAGGTATATAAGCTTGGAATGCCATTATTAACTGCTGACGCCTGCCATTTAGCCATTTAGGCCGGGCACGAACTGCTCCGAACTTGCATTGTAATGGCATTACGCGTAGAATGGCGGTTGGTGTGGAGAGCAGCAGCGCCGGTGCTTCCTTACAAGTTAATTGCTTACTAAATGCTCACAACACCAAGGAACAGGACACCAGCGCCGGCGCGTCATGGCTGGGCGATCCAGAAGCTTCGCTTTCGCTGACGTAGGTTTCTGTGCTGCCTGCGACGAGAATCTCCACATCAGCGACGGCAGGTACCTAGTCGAAGATGTCCAAATAGAGCTCATCTCCATTTCTGATTCGGTTCTGGTCCTGCTTTTTGTTTCGTTTTATTGCATTTGTTCTACCAGCCATCACCATGGATGTCTATTTGCTCGTTTACGACCTCTCCCGTGGCCTCGCCCGGCAAATGTCTACTGGCTTGCTGGGCTTCCACCTAGATGCCATATATCACACTTCCATTCTTCTTCAAGAGAGAGAATACGTGTACGACGGAGGCATCATCGCCATTGCGCCTGGTTCGTCCCACCTTGGCCAGCCCATGGAGAAGCTGCATCTCGGGACGACCAGCTTGCCCATGGACATCATTGAGGAGTATCTAGATTCGCTTCGTCCGATCTTCACGCTTGAGGTATGATAGAGAGTTGCCTCTGGTTTGATTCGCTCGTCGCGCCCAACGAAAACGAAAACGAACCAGCCAGAATCTTGCGAGACACCTAACGAGGGGACAGGCGTACGATCTCTTCCGGCACAATTGCAACAACTTTAGTGATTCGTTTGCCAATTTTTTGGTCGGCAAAGGCATACCGCAGCATATTGTCAAGATGCCCCAGGCTGTGCTGGACTCGCCCATGGGACGCATGCTACTGCCTCAGCTCACGCAGGGAGTCAACATGGGCAGATCAAGCGGCTCTATTCTCGGCCTAGAGCAGAGTGCTCAGATCCCGGCCAAAGAGGCCAAGGCCTCGGGTGTTGTGAGTGTCTCGAGATCGGATCAACTGGCGAGGATGCTGGACAGCGCCAAAGACTCGTGCGTCGTCATCTTCTTCACATCGGCAACTTGTCCACCTTGCAAGCTCATGTACCCCATCTACGACCAGCTGGCGAGAGAGTTTGGCGCGGCTGTTACGTTTATCAAGATGGACATTGCCCAACCCTCTGCCTCAGAAATCGCGCACAACTTCTCCGTTCGAGCAACACCAACCTTTGTCACCTTGTTCAAAGGCAAGGAAGAAAACAGGTGGAGCGGGGCCGATGAAGCTGTTTTGCGCAGCAAAGTGCAGCTGCTCGCGCAAATGAGCCAACAACTCAATCGGCACCCGCATGAGAATCTGCATCTGCCCAGCTTTCAAAACATTCATGCAAAGCCCGTCATCTATCAAAAACTTCCGCCTTTTGAAAAGCTCGACGCCAAGATGGGCAGTGACATCGCGAGCAGTGGGCAGATAACGAGGCTCAAAAATTTTCTCCAGACAAGAGCCAGAGATGGCGCACAGGATGCTGTGCTTCCACATCTGGGAGAACTATCCAGCTACCTGCAACACTCGGTTGCTTCGTTGAGCCCTGACGTCTTATTTGCCGTCGTGGACTTGTTCCGATGCGCTCTGGCCGATGCGCGGGTGAGTGGCTACTACGCAGAAGAGCCGGAGCACAAGACCATCAGTTCCATCTTGGACTTTGTCAATGCACAGAATGCATGTCCCTATGCTATGCGTCTAGTAACAGTACAAATGGCATGCAACATGTTTTCATCGCCCTTATTTGAGCACGAGGTGTTGTCCAGTACGGCCCTGCGGACTGCATTCGTCCGACTGGTGTCATCGAGCTTCCTAGATGAAGTCCACAACAACGTACGAGTGGCTGCATCGTCACTCCTGTTTAACATTTCTTTGGCACACCGTCGAGCGAGGACAGACAGTAACAAGGAAAGTCTTCGCGAAGAAGATCAGGTAGAACTAGCAGCCGCGCTTGTAGAGGCCATCAGCCAAGAAACCAAGTCTATGGAAGCTTTGCAGGGCATGCTCTCGGCTCTGGGCCACCTAGTGTATGGGGCGAGTCTAGACGGCGAACTCGCCGATCTTCTCAGGGCCTTGGATGCTCAGAGCACCATTGCCAGCAAGAAGAAGCACTTTCCAAACGAAAAGCTCATAGCAGAGGTGGCGGACGAATTGTTGGGCAAAGGCCTACGGAGGCCATGACAGGAAGGCGTTTATTACGGCTCGAAGAAAAAATCTCAAAATTCTACAATCGATAAGGACAGCTCCAAGCATTGGATTTTCGCTTACATAAGGCAGAAAAAAAGTACCAAACTAGACTAGCGCAGGAAAATAATGCCCCACTATCAAATCATTTATCAACGCACCGCGCGGCCGAAATTCTTTTCTCCTTTTCTTTCTTCTTTTTTTCTTCATCAAAAAGCTATCTGAGCTGCCACGACCTTCACCCAGACTTTCCTACGGTGTCGCGTTGCCTTTCCCCCTCGGGGGAAGCGCTCAGAAGAACGAAACCCTTGGATATAGGAAATTTTCCGCTAGTTTGTCCTTTTGGACAATTCCTGTAGGCGGAACAATGCCAAGAAGGGGGGATATTTTATGTGATGAAGAATGAATTTGCATGTACTCCGTAGTGAGCTCGTAGTGTGATGACGAACGGAGACAGGCTGTTGATCGAGCTTGGTGAATGCGATTGATTTCTATTTGCCTTGAGTTGGTTCAACTAGTCGTGCTGTTTGTGGGAAAGTTTCTTCAAATTGCGTCTCCAGGAGCTCAAGAGTCGTTGATTCGCGACAACATCATGAGCAACGACCATCTCCCTCACAACTTGACTGCGGTACGGAATACCAATGCCGACATACATATGTACATGATTTTGTCCAGGTGTTGTCACTCCTTTATTCCTGATCGTCCGTCATGTCATGCACGGGTTCCTTACTTTTGTGCTGGTCTCGCACAAACGCCTCAATGTTGGGATCATGGTGTGGACGTTCCGGAGGACCAGACACCGGCGGCTCCTCTTTTTGAGCCTTCTCTTTTGGGCCGAGCACCTTGGCTGCGGCGGGAATGAACTCGGTAACTGAAAAAGAGTACAGACAGTCAGTCCCAGCAATACCGTAGATATTCCTCGATGACCAAGTCAAATGGATGATAATGATGATGATCATGCCGTAACGCCGAAGGGGTGCTTACTCTTCTCCACAATGGGGTTCGGTTTCGAAGGCTGTTCTCGTTCTCTCTCTTCTATCGCCGCCTTATCCAGCTGATCCTTATAGGTTGCAGATGTGTCGGGTGCAGGAGATCCCTCCGGAGTAGTACTCGACATGGTTGGTGACTCGAGGGGGTTCTTTTTGTGTGTAAATCTCAGACAATGGGGAGAGTTGTTGTTTGACGATGGATGTTCATGCAGAAGAGAAGACTTTCAGCCAGGACTGAAGAAGGCATTGGCTCTTTGTCTACGGAAACCAAGGTTAGAGCGCGCGTTTCCCGTCATCAGCTTCTTGATGGGGAAGCAATCAGGGCGAATTGCTCGATTAGGCCATGGCGGGAAGATGACGTCAAAATGATGAATTTACATCTCACCGTTCATGATGCCAAGTTGGGCAATGTGTGGAGTCTGGACTCTGGACCCAAGCAAAAGGTGCCCCACTCATGAAGACAACAAAAATCGAGGACAGATCACAAATTGGGGTCAGCCCCGATACCGTTTTCTTTCGTTTCACCACCATAACATACCCGCGCTGCACGCGTCAGACTCTTCCCATCAACTTGGAAAAATTTGTTCGCGCATCATGGCACCTACTTCTGAGGTCAATCCCGCCGTGAAGGCTGCCCGAGATATTCTGATTGCCCAAAGCCGCCCTCAACGCAGCACCAAAGAGAAGCCTCTTTCTGTCAGGGCAGCCGCAGCTAAATACAAGACGTCCAAGACTGCAGTTGCACGCCATCTCAAGTCAATGAAGTTACTCGGCAAGGCAGATTATAGCGATAAGGGCCGCGGGCGCCCCGAGAATCTTGACGGCAGTGAAGCCCGTGCTGTCATTGCGTACATCAATTGGCTTGAAAGAGCAGGAATCCCGGCATCTCGTGAATTTGTCGAAGAAGCAGCAAATAAGTTGCGAGCATCGAGGACGCCTCCAGCTCCTCCAGTCGGCGGGAGTTGGTACACTAGGTTTCTAGCGGATCACCCTGAGCTGCTGGAGAGAAGACGGAATATCGGGGTTTCTGGCCGTGAAAGTCCGCGCTTCGAGAGACTTGAAGATTTCTACACTAATCTTGCAAGACTTGTCAAGAATTGCGATCTAACGGCATCGCAGATATTCAACGCAGATGAGTGTGGACTCCGCTTTGGACCTGTTGGCGAGCGGCTTGAAATGGCGATTGTAAAGAAGAAGCGTGACAAACGTGAATCATCCACCATAGTCGTATGCGCAAATGCAGCTGGAAGTAAGGACTGTACCCTCTTGCTGTCCCTACTGTTCTAATGCTTCTCTAGCCATGGTTCCTCCCATGATGGTATTTAAAACGTGGCCTACGCATCTTTGGGACATTAGCGGTTTAGATGAAAACCTTCGCCTCGCGCGCTCTAAGACTGGCTGTTCCGACGAAGGAGTAACCTTGGACTGGATACGGCACTTCAACATGCATTCCTTCGAATTGACGAGTAAAGCGCAATCGCGAGGAGTGACATTTACTGAGTGGTTTGGATGCGACGCACTCATGCGAGATCCCGATGACCCTACGCATATTTGGCACGATCCGCGGTTCCAGCGCCCGGACGAGGAGCGCATCTGGCGACTCCTCGTTCTCGATGATTTCCCCGGAGAAATCTCTGTGGAATTCATGGATTATTGTATTCGGTTTGATATTTTGCTACACCTTCTTCCTTCTCACACTTTATCGTCCCTCATGCAACCGCTAGATGTTGGTGTTCTTCAACCGTTGAACATGCCAGAGCCTAGTCTTCGCAATAGTACCCGTGACAGTCACCACCATCGTGGGACTTCTGAATTCTTCGCTCGCTTTCAAGAGATTATCTCCACCGGCTTTACAGCTCAGAATATTATCAACGGCTTCGAAAAGACTGGGGTCTTCCCCGTGAATGGCTCTGGAGTTATTCAGGCCCTGAAAGAGAAGAGATCAGTTCCCGAAACGGCAGCGCCGGCCCTTCAGTCGGTGCCTTCACAAGAGGATCGTTTCAGGCAGGGACTCGAGATTGCTCGTAACATCAGACATAAATATTTTGATGGTTTTGATTCACCGACGCGTGAAGCATACGGCGTTATTGAAGATGTACTTAACGAGGCGATTCTTCTCACTGGCTTGGCAAAGTCCAAACACGATGAGCAGCGAATAAAGGGGCTACATAAAATCATAGATAGATACAACCACACATTTGCGCATATGTAGTTGCAGCCGCATTACTACAAGCTCTACGCGTCACGTAAGAAAAGACTCGTTCGTGATAGCTAAGATGTATACCCAGTTCGTTCCTCTAGCGATTCTCAATTCAGTACGATAGAATTGGAATCGCTAGACCGAGACGTGGCTCCCGCGCATGTTTGTCAGAACCAAACTACCACCTGTCTCCTGAGCAGGGAGTGTCCCAGGTTTTCGCCCGTCATAAGAAGTGGACACTTGTTTTCAACGGCCCCAACCATCCTCGTCTGATAAGATAACAGTGGGCGGCAAGATTGCTCAGCGCAATAAAGTCAATATCACAATGCGCCGCCTTGTACGCTGATGCGACGATTGTCCTTGTAGCATCCTACATCTTTTCACTGATAGTTTTCATACATCTCGTCCACTACGCAGATTCCATCCCTCCACTGTCAAGACCTCGTCCCCGAAATGGCGCCCCCAATCCCCATCACAATCATCACCGGCTTCCTAGGGTCCGGCAAAACCACCCTCATCCTCAACCTCCTCCCACAACTGCGCCGCAAGAACCCGCAGTACAAGCTCGCGCTGCTCAAGAACGAATTCGGAGACCTGGCCGTCGATTCACAACTCGCGTCCTCGTCCGCCATTTCCGGCGTCCAGGAAATGCTCAATGGGTGCATCTGCTGCAACCTAGTCGGCCAGCTAGGCCCCGCGCTCGAAGAACTAGAGAGGACAGTCGCACCGGACCGAATCGTCGTCGAGACGAGCGGATCTGCGTTCCCGGCCACGCTGGCGCTCGAGGTGAACAGGCTGGCGCGCGAAAAGGGGAAATATGTGCTCGATGGGGTCGTCAGCGTGATTGATGTGGAGAATTGGCGCGGCTACGAGGACACGAGCTACACGGCGAAGATTCAGGCACGGTATACGGATTTGATTGTGTTTAATAAGTGGGAGGTGGCTGGTGAGGATAGGTATGAGGAGTGCGTGGACCGCGTGGGGGATTTGGAGGTTGAGGTGGCGAAGGTCAAGAGCACCCGGGGCTGGGTGGACATGGACTTGGTGTTTGGTGTGGATGGTGGATTGGCGAAGCAGTTGACCGAGGCTGATGTCGGCGGTCGTTCTGACCGTGAGAACAAGCACGAGCACGAGCACGAGCATGGACAGGAACATGGGCATGGGCATGGGCATGAGCACGCAAATGGCGATGCACACGGGCACCAGAGCGAGGTTGAGGTGCTCTCCATTGATCTGAAAGCTGACCCTGAGGCCGAGACCTCGTCTCCCTTGGCCGTCTCTACCGAGAAGCTCATTGGGTTCCTACGCGCGGCGCCCAAGGATGAAGCATACCGCATCAAGGCTGTCGTCACGCTATCCTCGCAGCCTACCAACTCGGACGCCGATGTTGCTGCGCCAGGGCCAGCTCCTCTCGGTCGATATATCCTCAACTGGGCGTTTGGCCGATGGACTTTTACCCCCGTTGCGGTGCAGCAGGAGGAGCATGCGTCGAGCCACGAAGCCATTCTGCGGATGACCATGATCCTGGCGCGCTGTGAGAGCAATAGGTGGATGAAGAAGCTGGAGGCAGGCGGATACATCGAGTTGGCAGGCGAAAAGAAGGGAACTCTGAGCGTGAAGAGAATACTCTGAGCGGTCCACGGAACCGGCAACACAAGACGAGACCACGAACAGAAAATTAGACGAAGAAAATAACCATCGAGCCCTCCCCTCCCACCCCCGAGAACGAACGAAAAAGAAGACATAGAAGGGGGGAAAAACACAAAAAACGCGAAAGAAAGTCGGAAAGGCAGAAAGGCGAAAACACCCACGCGATAGAATGACGAGATCATGAACCCCATGATATAGCATTTCCCAATTTCATTACCCCTTACATACTTTCATTATTCCTCTTCTTCTTCAAAACCCTACACATAGCCCTGTTGAATAGACAATCGAAGATACTCCTCCTTACACCCACACCTCTTCCGCACCAAACCCGCCCCCCCAACAGGATCCCTCCCCGAAAACACCCTAATCTTGCCATGATGCGCCCTCACAATCGTCTTGCGCGACGGGACCGGCAATCTCGTCCATAGCATCTTCTGCTCTTGCTCCTTCTCTGTGCTCCACTTCTTGATCTGCTCGTCTCGGGCCCGAAGCTCAGTCTGCATGTCCCTAATCTCGGCGTCTAGGCTCCTCGACTGACACTCCCTGTTGTTGTTGTCAGAGGTCCTGCGCTGCTGATTGTCCTGTTGTTCGCGCATCTTTTCGCGGAGCGCTTTCTCGAGGTGCGTTCTTTCAGAGATCGTCTTTGTGAGTTGGTCTTCGCGGAATTTCTTGTAGCCGGTAATGGCCCAGTCGCGGCGAGCTTCCTCGATTTCTGCGAGCTTGTGGATGATGCAGACGTCTGTGGCGGGGAGGGCTGGCCGGCAGCACCATTCGCATACGCGAGCCCGGGGAGACGATAGGGGGGATGGCTCTTGGGGAAGGGTCGGCGCGGGAGGGATGTTGGTGGAGGTTTCTGGGTTGAGGGGGCCTGTTGCGAGTGGCTGTTCTGAGTCTCGTGTTGGTCCTGTGAGGCTGTCTCTTGCCGCGAGACGATTTGGAGATGTATCGGCGCTGGGACTGGGGATGTCGGAGTGTCGTGTCCCAGTTGCCGCCTCCTGCGTGGGGTTTGTGGTGGCGCTGGATGGAAACCTCATGCAGAAAACGGTTGTATCGTTTGCCCCGGGTTGTGGTGTTTTGAGGAGGGTATCCGCGTACTTGCCGGTTGCAATGGAGTCCTTCCAATCAGGAGGACTTGCATCAGTGTTTTCCGTACTTTCTGAGGCGTTCAGGGGCTCATCATCATCATCATTATCATCATCATCAGATCCTGCACCATCGCTTTCCTTCTCCGAGGAGTGAACGCTCGACGAACGCGAACTTGGTCGTTTTGGTTCGACCACGGAGCTTTGGAGTTGGGCTAGATTGTAAATGCTATCGGGCGCACAGCGCCTAAAATAAGCAATGTTTTCCTCGACAGACCATATATGGGCCGGGCGAGGTGGTGGTGAGTCGGATGAATGTGTTGGCGTCATATCAGGCAGGCGTAGAATATAGTTTGGGATGACCACATCAACGCTGCACGGCACAGACGCGGTGTGGGGGAGACGGGCTCTCAACACGAATGCATGATGACGGAATTATACGGCGCAAAGAGGGCCGGGAAAATGTTTGTTATATAAGAGGTAGGACTTCGTTGAAAAGGAGCCGAAGAAGGCTTGTTCAAGATCTGGCGTCAAAATGGCGAAGCATTGAATTATTATCAAGGTGTGGAATGGGCGAACATGAAAGTCGGGCGCGTGAAATAGCTAAACATGAAAAGATCAGGCGCGAAAATGGCCGAACAGGCTTTACAAAGGTAGTAACCAAGATGAACATTGTATGTGTGCATGTGGTGTGTTGATTCGCTTGCCACTCGGGCTTGGGGGGGGACAAAGAGTAATGGGGGGGCAGAATGACTGGCTTTGTATTACCCATCATCATGCAGTTCTGCATGAACACCACCCGATGGGGCGCAGTACGGCCCAACCTTAGACCCGCTCCATCAAATTACCCCATCCCGCCAAACTGACGACTCTAAATTTCCAATTTTTTTTTTCGCAACGCCCATTACACTTCAAAACCATGCCCAAAGAAGATGGCATTTTGTATTCAGGTATCTGGGCCTGCCGCTTACGTTTAAGTCCTTCTTTTGCCTCTTTTCATCACGATATCGTTGAGCGCGACGCTGGAAAGACTTAGATGTTGATGTGGGGCCTT
>SRQG01000220.1:0-48243 GCA_018360325.1 Claviceps aff. humidiphila group G2b | reverse complement strand
CCCCCCCCCCCCCCCCCCCCCCCCCCCCCCCCCCCCCCCCCCCCCCCCCCCCCCCCCCCCCCCCCCCCCCCCCCCCCCCCCCCCCCCCCCCCCCCCCCCCCCCCCCCCCGAAACCCGGTTCTATTTTGTTGTTAACGTGCTGGGCGCGCAGGTCAAACCCCTTTTGTGGTGTACTACTCCAAAGTTACCGCCGAGGTTGCTAAGACGATCTACCACGGCCAGAGAATGAGCCCTCCGTAAGTGGGAAACACATACACACACACACACACACATATGGGGAAATATCTAGTCACCCCGCTCGTTGGATTGTAGTGCTAATGTCTGTTCCTCGGTGCTTGACAGCTCCATCTCCGCCTTCAAGGCCGTCTATCGGGGCCTGTGGAGGTCTGCCCTGAACCGCACCTTGATCCCGTCTCCTCGGACCATACTCCAGAATGCCCGCGAGGAGGTTCTCGAACACGGAGCCGAGCCTCTGAAGGCTAGGCTTGCGACTGGCGCCGTCATTGGGCTTCAGTGCGTTGGCTTCTTCACTGTCGGTGAGATGCTTGGCCGCTTCAAGCTTGTTGGATACCACGGCGAGCCGGCCAGCCACCATTAAAGCGATTGTAACCAAAAGCCATGCGTAGTTGAAAACGAAAAAGAAAAAAAAACCCGGAGGGTGAGGAGCATGCGAGGCGGGAAGAATCAAAAAGAGAGGAAAGGAGCTCGGGAAATCTTTGTCATTGATCTGTCACTGCGGAGAGACACGTTGTCGGGCAATGAGACGACCACTGGTTAGAGAATGGAATTGGGGAGGGGACGCAATATAGATTTCGGGGAGAAGACATGCGTCGGCGTCTGGTCCATATTCTCGCGCCCCTTCTTTCCCTTGTCGGCTCCTCGGGAGTGATTGAGAGAGGATTGGTGACCAAGGCCAAGCACATGGAGCGCACCCAGCGGTGGCAGAAAAGCACTTCTCTGTTGTTGTTGTTGTTGTTGTTGTTGTTGTTGATGTTTTTTTGTTTGAAACCTTGCCTTTTTCTTTGTAAGATGTTGTTGATGTACATCAGAGTATGCATATACCATAGCAGTTTTCCATATTCCGCCGCTGGCACCAGTCCGTTGGGTTGGCGAGCCAGACAAGGGGAAGAAACTGGTCGTGATTATTTCTCAATTACTCATTCCGAACCTTTTGTTTTGGGAGCCATGTGACGAGGCAAGACTCGGTATAATGTACTTGGGCGTCCTCACTTGTTCAGCCTGGGAGAATAATGTTATCGAGAGGAGCTGAATCGATTTCGCAGTCTATATACGGACTTTGCGTACTGACCAGTTCTTTCGGGTACAGCACATCATGCAGCCGAGGCGCACATTTCGTCTTCTGCCTACATATCTGCCCGCCCTCTTCGTAGGTATGTATTCCATCCAAGCTACTTCATCAAGGATAGGGTCCGGAGGTAAAGAAGCCCACCCATGCGTCGCAATCGTTGCCCATTTCGCCAGATTATCATACTCATCGGGGCCATCACGGGCTATTTCTGCCGCTTGTTGGCTTGTCTGTATCAACAAACCCTTCCCCATCTCGTGAGTCGTGAATCGTGAATCGTGATGGACAGGACATGCAATCCATTTGTTCTCATAGTACGATCTGTGACAACCAAATTGACAATACCCACACTTTTCTTCAGTTTTGTCTCTAATTCCATGTCTGGACCATTGGGGTGGGCGAAACAAAGAAGTTATGAAGCTCAGAAACAAAGAGAAAAACTTCCCGCCGGACGCAGTACTGCTGTTATGATGTTATCACGTGCAAACAGCATGGTAACGCCATTTTTCAAGGGATAACCTCTGGAAGCGCTCCTATAAGTACATTTTCTCATTCTGCGGAAATTTCATTGTCGATGCCCGACACCGCAATGAGCCGCACGAGCCCATGCCAAAGAATGGTGGCTGGGATGTATACTCCTACATAGCTTGACCGCGGCGGATTTTGTTCCCTCTTTTGTGATTGGTAGCATTCTCCTGTATTTATGTGCCATCTAACCTTCACATGTGCATATATGCGCATTGGTAAGAGCGAATCGAGCACAACTGAGGTCGCTGCCGTTTGCTCCAACAAGGCCTTAGGCCATACCCTGGCCATACATTTTGTTCATGTCACGAACCTGAAAGTGCGAATCATGTCGAGGCTGTATGGAGACTTGATCTTCCGTGTATTAAGAATCAATGAATAAGATGAGAGTATCCAAAAACAGGCAAATATACAATGGAATTCAATAAAAGGGGTTGAGAAAGGTAAAGAGCCAGCGCATAACATTTTTCGAGTGCCTCCAAAACGTCAGCGCCGAAACTCTAGAACATTGAACGTTATGCCCGGAAAAGCATAAAAGCCGCCAAAACGAGCTCATGCCCCCCTTCAATGTTCATATAGCTGACATTGCTGAAAGGGCGAGTGGTAAACTACGCAGCGCGTGGCTTGTGTGCGGTCCATGTGAATCTGGTTTGGCCCGAGTTAGTCTTGCCCATGTACACTTGGAAAAAGTTTGCAAACCTAATTTGCGCTAATCAATAATAATAAGACAGAGGCACTCACAACACAAAGTGGACAGAAGTCTTGCAGTGAACGATCTCTTCTTTGACCTGGTCGCAGAGCTTGTCGACTTCTTCTTGCGTGTAGCCCAGACCCTCTATCAGGGGCACTAAGCTCATGCCGTGGAGATTGCGCCGGAGAGCAACATTGAACCACTTCTCGACCTTGATCTTTGGCGACGAGAAATGCGTGCTCAAGAAGCAGCGAGTGGTGGTTTCTCGGATTCCGGAGAAGCCAGCACTGGCCAGCGTGGTCCGAACTTGGAGTCCATCTACATCGACATTCCGGCCGAGAGTGAACATGCCGCGCCGGAAAGCCTGGGACCATTTCTCAAGTGCCGAGTCCTTCGGAGCGGGACCAGCCCACCGCGTGGCCCAGTCCATCTCGGCATGTTCAATGAATCCACCAGGCTTCAAGTGTCTACCGCATGTTAGTTTGGTGCCAACAAAGCTTGCGTCTCTCAGCATTGCCTCCGAACGAAATGGAAGAGCATGATCTTACTGTAACGCGTTGCGATAGATGGCCAGCCAATGGATCGGTCGGACGCTGCCATTGAGCTGTCGCATATGAATCAGGTTACAGTCTCTCTGTAGCGGCGCCCATGAGGGATGTTCAATGTCCAGTCGAAGGACCGTAACATCGGAAGGGATTCTACGAAACTCTTAGCTCAAATTCTACCTGCCAAGAAAATGGAGACGCCAGACGACGTGACGTACCTAGACGGCTGGATCATGTTCATGTCCACAGCCGTGATCTCCACTGGAGAATCCGTTCTTTACCCTGATCAGCGTCATGCGCATCATTCAGCAGCCGACAGAAGAAATCAAGATGAGACATACTTGTCAGCGACTTCTGACACATCAAAGGCCCATATGCCTGTACCAGTCCCCAGATCAACTATGCGGAGTGGCTGGGTTCCACCGAGTTCTAAGGGAGACCCAAATAGAGCACCAAGTTTTACTTCGAGAAAGAACTTATGAAAAAGGTCCATGCCATCAAGTGCCGTCTAGAACTTGGTTAGTCCGTGTGAACACATGTGGGTGTGAGCAGGTCGGTGTTTGCGACATCACGTACCTCATCAATAGGATATAAATACCTCCGTGGTCTCTCGGGGGCATAAAAGCGGCCGTAGGACCAGGATCCATCGAGCCGCCTTTGACTGCGGCAAACACATCTTGTCAATTTCAATGGCCTAGTGGGAGACGGCCTCATGCTGTAATTCAGTCGAAGACACAACCCACCTGTTCTCGTCCATGTTGGATTCCGTTGCCATCGCAAGACCGTCCGTCATTGACGAGATTCAGTTCGAAAGGCGACGCGAGAAGCGGGACGTTGTCTGACCAGTCCGATCTTCTTGTATTAGGTCAGCTGAACAGGAACTGATAAAGGCCAAAGACGGAGAGTTAAATCAGTCGCGGTGAATATTGGAGATGCGAGATAGTTGAAAACAGACGAAAAGACTCTGCTTTTAGGTTCGATCGAATGGTGTGTCATTGATTGGAATCGCCTTGGCTCCGGTAATTGGCTCTGTCACGGCATCATGTAGGCACGGTGCGTAGGTCATGCTGGTTCGTGTGTCCCAGACATTGAGACGAGTGGCGTATGCAATTGGAACAATAGAGCATACGGGGATTTTGCAGTGAAATCGGAAACGAAAGCCAATATTGAAGGGAGAACGAAACCAAGAGAAGAGAATCGGACGAGGTTACACACACACTAGGTAGTATCCCAACCTTTGTCAAGCTTATTGGGTTCTCAGGGTGCAACTAAGCGAAGAAGCCCAGGTTGCTCGGCGCTCCAAGTGCGAATCCAAGCCAATCGCGACGACAGGCTAGGAACCCAGCCGCCTAGCAGTCAAATCCTTGCCAGAACAATACAATGTTGCAAGGTTGAAGTGACGTCTGTTTCTTGAAGACAGGCTCTGGCGCCAGCTCCTTCAGGAGATCGAAGTGAAGTATGGAACGTGCCAGGTAGATTTGGCCTCACGACGTTGTTGATTGTGACACGGCAATGACTCGTGATCGGGATTCGTGAAAGTTCGCAAACGGTATCGTCGGTGATTCGAATGCCAGCAGCGCGGCTCGCGGTGAGTTGAATGCAAAAGATACTGGCTAGGGATGGATTTCGACAAGCAAAGAGGACTCAGGAGCGAACGTTTTGAAAGACTTGATAACTGGCTTCTTGAATAATCGGCTTCGAGAGCTCTGCTCAAAAAATAACAAGCAGAGTCCGTGGAAAAGTCGTTGTATGGAGTATAAGAGGTGTGCGAGATGGATGTCGTTTCGTTGATCAAGACTGCGTGGGGTTGAAGTCTGCCTTCTTTGTCGCCTGCCTTTGACTTTGACGCCTGCTTTTGCCTGAAAAGACGAGGCGGGGCGAGTTCGGACGAACCAACGGGTCAGAGGACATTGGCCAAACATACAACTGCCGCTGATGCAAGGCTGATCTTTGGGCGAGTGGTATGTGGACGGCGCGCCACCCCAAAGCCGTGGGGAACTATCAGAGTGAGATTGTAGTAGCTGGGGAGGATTCGGGAGACGCAGAAGATTCAAGACGTAAGAGCCAATGGAGACGTTGAATACATATGCAGGGGAGGGTATTCAACCCGAACCCAGTACCTGGTAGTGGTACCTATGAGGTAGGTGCCTGCCTCTTCTGTGTAACCACGAGCGATGCCATGAGTCCGTTGTGATCGTACAGAACAGGCTGTTGGGCTAGCTTTGGGAGGCCAATTGTCAGGTTGTGGAAAGAAAGGTTACCGGACAGAGAGATGCGAGACTCGAGAGGCGGAACGAAGTGAGGCGGGAGGCGATAGACAAGAGGCTCAGAGCTCTCGGGATTGCGACCAGCACCGGACGCCGTTGGTGCGAACTGCAGCAAAGGGGCGACCACGTGGCCAGGAACGTCAACTTGTTCCTCTCTAGCAACGTTTTTTCTGCCACTTCCACTTTGATCAGCTCGATTCGATGCCACCGCCATCCCTGCAGACGAAGAAGGCGGCCGCAAGCCACCCCTCGCTTGCCCGCGCTCCTGCCCGCTTCCCTCCCGCCCGTCCGCCCTAAGCGCTAGGTACCTCCCTAGATCGCGCTGGATCGCGCTGGAGAAGTCCTCATGACCAGCACACGCCCCCCCTCACGTGTACCTTTATTCGTGTATACTAGATCCACCCCCTTCCCGCTTTTTGCTTGCTTGCCTTTTTCCTTCGTCCTGCATCCGCACAACATATCTGCCTACCAGCTCGAGCTGGTGTCGAATACTAGAATAGTGGTGGCTTATCTTGAATGGCTGCGCTGCAGCCTGCAGCTTGCATGTTCGAAGCTTTCTACTGCATTCACTTAGGGTCTTACTCCAGAGTCCATACACAATGTGCATACCTACCTACCTAGGAAGCGGCGGTCTCGAGTTGTGGCGGTCGGAAGTTTGACCTTGCCTCGCCGTTTGGAGTCTGGAGTCATTGGCGTCTATCGAATAAGCCAGAACACGATGAAGTTGATCACTCGTAGCTGACACAAGTATCGGCGTCAAGCTCATTATCTATCTGTTAGTCCGTACATCATCTACCCAATGTAATTTGGTCCCATGGTGCATATCCCTAATATAACAGAAGGAACCTACCCACCCCATCTTCCTACATCATGGCGCGGGCGGTGTTGACAGCCATGTTCCCACATCGTTTTATTTTGCGCAGTATTGGCCGCCCTCCATCTGCCGTGACTTCGGTCCGTCTTGCCTACCTCGCGAGGCGCCTGACTTCATCTTGTGACTTAGCTTCGTCTGACTCAAGGGCCAAACATTGTTTTCTCCGCTCTCTTTTCCGTCTTCTTTCCCACAGTTGAACTCAGGCGTCTGCAATTGCAACGCTCGGGAGACTTCAGGCCTTTGAATCTGAGTACTTGGACTGTCTAAGACCATAACTGTCGATCCTGAAAACGATACTGGTCAGAAAACCTACCTAATGGAAAAGAAAAATTGCTCAAAGAACTTTTTGTATGTCACAAAGGCTCCCGCGATTTCAGGACCTCCGTGGCTTTTGACCCGCTCAGCCACAGTTCCGGACGACATGCTTTCCCTTTCGGCGAAGCCGAACTTTGACCTTGAGCTGCTTATCAGAAATGTGGAGAGCTACGTAACCAAACCGATTTTGAGTAGACTGATGCATACGATGATGCCTGTTTCCTATATCGGTTGATGAAAGCTAGACGTAAGCGCATGCAAAAGGGGTACATGAGAGCAAAAGCGTTCTTCGCTCTCGCCACTCGATGCCAACAGCAGCCAGCAAGCATCCTACAGCCCAGTTGGCAATCATCATCACAAGAGTACTGGTGGGCAACTTTGTGAACTCATGTCTTTTTGTAGCTGATCCAGGTGGCAGGTACCCTTTGACGATTGCAGTCTGTGATCTTGTAGCCGAGCAAAATGCCTCCTACGCCCGACAGTCGCGACTAGTCCCGCCGCTTGCTCCTGTGTGTCCAAAGGTTGATGAAGAATCTCGTCATGGCTAGAAGGCTTTACCTGGGTTTCGTTGGGAGCCCCATTGGTCCATGTTAAGTGAGGATTTCAATCAAGTTCAACACCATCATGAAGCCGTGAAAACACCGGCGGAGTAAATAGTAACTATACGGAGTATGAGGTATGTATACGAAGTATATACGAAGTAGAGTTGTAGGTACCTACAAGAACGAAGATGAACAAAGTTTGTCGCCGGGCCGCCCGAAGGAATGTGCATTGTGGGGATTCCTCCAGGGTTCAAACTTCCGATGTTTCATTGTACACGATTCATGACCGTCTTACGTCTTGATGCACAGGAAGGCAGGAAAAAGCACGTAAAACTTGACGACACAACTTATGTACAAGGTCCCTCATTCATGTCCCTGATTCATACTTCACCCCTGTCAAGCCAAACTTCATCCGGCCGATCGGTCCCTTGTGTTTACAGTTTAATTGTGCGTATGCAACACCTGCCAGCTGTTAGTATGAGCCATACATACCTATCCGCTTCTACCTAGGTAGTTTATCGTCCAGCTCGTTTTGCGCCGTGCGGTGGAAAAAAAAGGTGGTCGTCGTCCAGACTGGTGCCTTCCGTGTTGGCATCGCGACGCCAATTCTGGAAGTTCTATCCCGCAAATCTGAATAACCAGCTGTCTTCTTAGGGGGTGGCGCGCACGCGGCACCAGAGTCGAAACCAGCAAACGGCCGGATATGTATGCTAGCTACAGATCTCGCGGCACTCGACACAGGGCCGGTGCTTCGAACGATCACCGGCGGGCGAAGACGTTGACCGGAAAGATCGGACCGTCTTCCGACCTCACGTTTCCTGCGTCGGTAGCTCAACAGCTTAGAATCCCGGTCCATGTAGCTATCGCATCTATGTGATCCAAGGCAAAGGAATAAGACACTGGACAGCCCGACGGACAGATGACGCTTGGCAGTACGCACGCCGCAGCTGCTTGGAAAGTTCAATCCTGAGCGCACATCCAGTAATAACTTATCAGTAAAATGTGTGTAGCTCTCTACCTACACGAAACAGTAAACTTGGTCTGTCTGAAATCTCCACGTGTCTTCAACCGACACTGCTCGTGGTGTATCGTGCGAGACATCAAGCCCTTTCAACAGCGCGCCAGCGAGAGATGGGGACTCCAGACGAAGCACTTTGCAGACAAGTCGCAGTGTCGCACCTCCCACAAGGAATTCAAGTGGCGATGCTTGCAAGTTGCAACAGGCACCAGAGGCGCTGAAAAGAAACCTACATCTGTGATTCCGTACTCATGATAGCAACTCACTTCTAAGTTCTGGCGCGGCACCCATGCAAACAGAGAAGCCCGCCATGTCCACCTGAGCACCTCCGGAGTCCGCAGTCTTCGCCCTCGACAACTTTCCGGTTGGTGGGCGAAAAAGTCCGTCCCCTTGCCAACGGCCCACACCTGCCATTCGCCGAACCGACCGGCCGGGTCGGACCGACCGGGGCTACTAGGGCCGTTCTCGTCCTCCGGCCAAGCGCTTGTTTCATGTCCTAGACTCCGGACACCCGATGAGGGAGGGAACAACAGAGTACTGTATCCCGAGGACGATGAAAGGATATCGGTCTGAAGGTTGAGGAAGTCGGGTTGTCGCAAGCCAAGATGGAGAAGGCGCAGGTACTTTCCAGCCAAAGAATCAAGAACGAGTCGAGACGGGGTAGAAGGTAATCCCCGGTTTTTGGTTTAAAAGTTTGATTCCTTTCATTCCGGTTAAGTATGGAAGGCTCAATGCCAACGAACACCAACACGAAAGCTCCCTACCCACTTGCGGTCAGATCGCGATTTGGAAGACACCACAAGAAAGAACTTCAAGCTCCTGTCTCTGATCCCGTCCAGGGCACACACAGTATGAGAAGGGAATTTGAGAACGGTCAATGCCAAGGTTCCTGCCCATTTCTTTGCGTAGAAGCGGCGAAGTAGCTGGTCCTCATGAGAAACGAATGACGAGAAACAAAGAGCTAGCCATATAGTAGATCGCTTAGGTCCAATGCAGATAGTCCATCTTTATTGTGTATGAGATTTTAGGAAATTAAAAGTACAGCGAAGAGACGTGCATACGAAAATGACACACGAGTGAGAGAGCGAGAGAGAGAGAGAAGAAGAGATACGGAAAGATAGAAGATGTACGGAGAATCAGAACTGAAATTAAAAGCGGTAGCGGCTGGCAAAATCAGCGTAAGTTGTAACTGTCAACAGCCGCAGACAGGTCTCATTCGATTTTCCATGGGTGGCAGACCAACCATTCTAGCAACCTGTTTATATTTTTTATGTAGAGAAAATAGGATAACATATACTGTTTGTGTTGTGTTGTGGGTTCATCAAGCAACGACATGGGACAATTCTGATTTCTACCACTCGTATTCGCCGGTAGCTTTGTGGAAGACGTATTCCTTGCCATTGACGGTGAGGACACCATCCTTGAGGGTGCATTTCCTAATGGGACAGAATGGCGATTAGTCGATACGTTGGGGTTTAAGATGAAGAGGAGAAAAGGGTCTGCTTCCACGAGAAGGCAGAGGGAAAAAAGACATACCACTTGTTCTTGACGCGCTGAACCTTGTCGTACATGCATAGCATGATGTGCCCCAGTCCCTCATCATCCACCTCATCTTCATCATGCTCATCTTCCGGATCATCCAGATCAGAGTTGATGGCGTCTTCGTCGTCAATATCCTCATCTTCATCTGCGCCATCATACCCCGCGATGGCTTTGCCCTTGGCTCGGGTCCGCGCTGCAGACGGTCCGGCACGCGAGGCAGCTTCTTTGAGAGGGAGCATTAGGCCGCCTCCCTCCATAGCTTTTGCCCTGACGGCGATTTGTCCATGAAGAAGGCGGTCAATGTCGACGCGGGCGAGCTCGTGTAGAGTTCCCTCTGCGCTGCGCTGCATCAGGATGCCTTCGTAGTCTTCTTCTACTGCATCGCCTGGCCCGTCGGTCTGGCCGTTGCTGATGCTGGACGCACCGCCGCCACTTTCTTGGCCCTGGGGACCCTGTGGCTGTTGACTCTGCGGCTGTTGTTGACCCTGAGGCTGCTGACCCTGAGGCTGTTGACCCTGAGGCTGTTGACCCTGAGGCTGTTGACCCTGAGGCTGCTGACCCTGAGGCGGGTGTGGTTTGTGACCGGCTTGAATAGCGCTAATGGAGCCGGCGGCCCGAGAGCCGTACTGGTCGGCCAGTCGCTGGGCAGCCCTGCTGGCAGCGAGGCTATTTTTGTCAGCGGCGTTGAAGCTCGGAATGGCTGGCAGAAGCGGCTGCATGCCAGGTTCGGGCTTGATCTCGACTTCATTCTTGACATAACCCTGTTCGGGCCTGACACCATTATGGCCCGTGTATCCGGTGTACCCCTGAGTCTGGTTGGGTGGAAACTGAGCTTGCGCCGCGCTCTGGCTAGCTGCTTTCTGCGCAGATGGCGCTGGCGGGGGAGGTTCGGGCTTGGGATCCCAGGGGAACCGTGCCACGTCAAGCTGGGTGAGCTTCTGTTGCCATCCCTATGAGAGTTGTATCAGCCAGGTTCCCAAACTGCCAGTGACCAGAAGCGATTGCGCAATCCTGCATGGCGTACGAAGGCCACAATAAGGCCAAGGCGGGTTCCTTGACCCGGGATCTCGATGGGGCGGCACGTGACGGCATATGTGGGTGGTGCGGAGAAACCGGGGAAGCAGAGAGATGGCCGGGGGAGGGGAAGGCGACGGATAAAAAGGCCCATATACTGGGCTACCCTCCCCCTCATTTGAAATCCCCTCCCCGCCTCCCGCTTCCCGCCGCATCTCTGGACGACCCCTCCGCCTCAGCCTGTTCGATCCCATCGAGGGAAGGACAGCACTTGCGGCATCGAACTCTCGCGTCTGCAACCCGAAACACATCGATGAATTTGCAGGCTTGTCGCAGTCGACGCATCGGATTTGGCATTTCGTGCAGTGTCCGAGCCGCCCTCTCATTTGATCCAGCGTCCCCGAAGGCCAAAGAAAATAAACGAGAAATGGACAACGGGCTTACCTGTCGCAGCTCTTCCAGCACATGCTCTTCCACTCCGCTCTCCTCAAAATCAACCCGAGACGTGTTGATGACTTCGTCGATGATGATCTGGTAGACCGCTCCCACCGCCTGGTTCGACATGATTGATGTGCTTTTCGTCGCACCGGAAAGTGTGTGCGTACGGTAATCGAGAATGAGAAGCGGTGGCGACGTCCAGACGTCCAGGAGTCCAGGAGTCCCGGAGCTTTCGTGATAGTTGCTGATGGAAGCTATCTGTCGCTCAGCGGGCGAAGCCACAAAAGACGACGGGATCCTCTTCTTTTGCACTCCCGATAGACTCAAAGTAGACTAGAATTGGCTTCCAAGAAGGAGAATACTGTAGTCGCGTCGCGAGGATGTTCTGTGCTGCGCTGTAAGCTTTAGTAAGATCTCAGCGATGACTTTTCTTCGCCGTCAGGTCTGCGGTGATGCAATGGGTAGAGTTGCGCTGCCTGGTCCATTTGGGGTTGTAACTTGTGGCGGCCTCCACAGCGGAATCTTGCTTAATCAGCGGTCCCGCTCTCCAACTTACTCCCGCGCGACTCCCGAGGCCTAGGTACCTAGCTAGGGGTAGACAGGCATTCATCGTAAAAAACAGCCGCCGCTCTTGGTTCCATTGCATCAACTGCGACTGAGGAACAGCTCCTCGAGTTCAGCGAACAACTCCTCAAGTGAAGCGAATACATAATTCCTCACTCGAACTCAGCGAACAATCCCTTCAAGTTCAGCATCGACCTCGTCCTCAAGTCTCCTTGCCACCACACAAGTTCACACAAAAAGTAGCACGTTCCGAAAAACAAACTCCTGCTCATTATATCTTGATTTAGTCAAGTTCTCCATTCTATATATTCCAACGGTTCACCAGACCTCCTCCTTCCTCCCCCGTTTCTCCCGTGCCGAGCCGCGTCTCGCCCCTCCCGTAACCTATCTACATATCCATAATGCAGTCCAATAATACTCATGAAAATCAAGTCGCAAGTCGTGCTAGAACAGTCCCATTCTGATTCGTTTTGGTGCGTGGAGAAGCGCTTTCATACCCACGTGCTTGGAAAAAAGAAGTCCCAAAAAAACGTCAAACTCCAAGACGCCGTGCTTGTTGGTAATTTGATTGATCGCAGCGCTGAAATATGGTTGACGAATAAATGAAACAGTCTATACCTACCGTCCGACAAGTTTGGCAACGACGTGATGTTCATATTTATCGAATGGTCATGTGTTTGGCCATGTCAGCCTTGCCGGATGCTCCTGATCCACCAATGCCACCAGCAGCGCCAGCCTTCTTCTCGAAAATCTTCCAGAATTTCAAGCTCTCATCCGCAGCCGCCGTGGCCAGCATCTGTCCATCTGGACTAAGACAGCTGTGCAGTACTCGGCTCTCATGCGCAGGGATTTCGACGTTGCGCACAAGGGTTGGGTAGCTCCAGATGCTGAGGGAGTTGTCGGGGAAGCCGCTGGAGCTGACAATTTCGCGGTAGTGCGGACTCCAACGGAGCGAGGTGACCTGCGAGCCAGTGTCGATGCTGTTGACTCGGGCGCCAGAAGTCGAGTTCCAGAAGTGGATGTGGCGGTCGTAGGAACCGCCGCCTGTTGCCAAGAGGTTCATGTTCCATGGACACCATGAAAGAGCCTTGACGGCAGCCTTGTGATTCGTCTTGGTGAACTTGGGAACAGTGAGAGAACGAGCATCCCAGATGGAGACCAGATTGTCATTTCCTCCCGTGGCAAGCTGAGCGCCATCCGAACGCCACTCCAAACCGCACACTTCGGAGGTGTGGGAGACGAGCTCGGCCACCTTGTGCTCGGCAATGCGCACATCGTGATTGAAGACGAGCCCGCTTCGCGCGCCACTGGAAAGAAGATGCTTGCTCCATCCCATGACGCCAACTCGCGTGTCATGGCCATACATGCTGCGAATCTTCTGAGCCTCCGAGACGTCCCAAATTTGAACCTCTCCGGTCCCGAGACCGACGCCGACATAGGCGCCGTCCTCTGACCACTTCACGCTGCTAACGTACGTATCGGCTGGACTTTCCAAGAGGCAGCTGACACTTCCTTCGTCAGCAGACCAGACATAGACGCTGCGCTCCAAGCCAATGGCAACTTGGTTGCCCGAGCTCCAATCAAGCAAGTTGAGGTAATAGTCATCAACGAGGCCAGGGGCGTCGAGTACTCGCTCTGGAGCAGTCGCAATGCGTCTACGAAGCTGAGCAGCGCTTGCTCCAGAAGGCCTCAGAGGTCGATTGTACTGCTGGCGGAGATCGATTGGCTTTGTCGACTCAGGGGGCGCTGGCTTGAACTCGAGAATCCTGGTATTGAGCTTGACCCCACAAGCATCAGCCAGCGAATCTTGGTACGCCACAGTGTTGGGGGAGGGTCGAGAATAGTTGTCAGGCTCCTCATCATTCAGGCTCAAACCCTCTAGAGCAGCAGCAGCATCGTCTGCCGCTGAGGATAAAACAGAAGAACTCTCGACCTGGTTGCTCTTGGGCCGTTGCCGTTCGCTGCGACTCAGCTTGCTTGAGCCCGCATTTGCAATGGCTGAGCTGGCGCCTCGGTTTGGAATAAATCGATCACCAGCATAGTTGACTGTGGTCTTGGTGGTCTTCTGTCGTATAGTAGTCCTCTTCGACTTGGTGCTTCCGGGGGTCTTCAACCCAGTTCCAGTAAGAGTGAAATCAGACACGCCAAGCTCAAGAGCCTTGCGTGGCGTACTGACGCTACGAGCAATGTTCGATTTTGGTGACTCGCGATGGGCGGGATTCTTGGAAGTTGATCGTGCCAGGTGTGCCATGAAGTTACCGCTATACGTGGACTTGGACTTCGCCTCGGGGGTGAAGGGCGAAGTATTGATAACAATTCCAGATTGGCGAGGTGAAGGCGTAAGCGGCATCCGTCCGCCAGCGGTACGGCTGGAAAATAGCGCCTTATGCGACTTGATAGGTGTTGATACAGTTGCAGTAGCCATGACGTCAAACAATATCAAGTATCAACGAGAAATGGATTTTCCGGACGAGTATCAGCTGAAGAAGATGACAGTGATTATCGACTGCATCCAAGACACTCTAGCTAAAGGTTCCTGGGAAATAAGTAACTGTGATATCGGTAATCAAGTATCCAATGACTATATTGATAGCTCGACAGGCCGGCCTGTGGCTGAAATCGTTCAAGCTGTGTGTCAAACTGAAGGTGAAATCGATGATGATGCCGTGAGCAAAGCTGGATTGTGGATTTTTTTGGTTTTTAACGTGCTTGCGATGTGTGTGTAGGTACTCTAGTGAATCGAATTGCTAACGAAGCAAAACAGAAGAGGAAGCTTTGAATGAAGATGGAGGGAATTCGGATTTGAATGTGGTTTGTACGAGGCGAAGGGTCTGCCTGCAAAGGATGTCACCCACGCTCTTGTTTTATTTACTTTGGGCCCCACCTGCTCTTGGCCGGGCAACGGTTGCAAGTCCCAGGGCGCCGGATTATCCAGCAGCCGTCACAGGCGCGCTCCGCTAAACCCCTCTTAGACTGAGGTCCCCGCCGCCAGGACCACCCTCGTCGTCAAAACTGCAGGGGTTCAAGACAAAGCGGGTGCAACTTGGTTGGCCAACTTCACCGCCCGCACGGTGTTCATCATCGCCGACAGCTCAAGAACATCCCTCGTTACCTCGTCGATCGTCTACTGGAAACCTATCAGGACCGAGCTCTTCGTGACATCCGGTCAAACGTTGCGGTCCTTCGTGCGGTTTGAGATGACTTGATTTGATGATGGCTGCCCAGCCTTCGACTCCCGGCCAGACGCCAGGAATGTCCTCCATCTTTGGCGGTCCATCAGCTCATGCTCCTCCACAGACGCAGCCATCTCAAGCTATGACCGGTCTTAGTCCACCACGCCCGCAGTCGCTGAATGCTGCCGCGACGCCTGCTTCGATCGCTCCATCCTCCAACAACACGTACATTATGCCGAACTCCCCAGCCAAGGCTCGACCTGGCGTTGATGGATATCGACCCAAGATCACACGTACTCTGGGCCAGCGTCCGGCTTGTTTAGTCAACGCCTCTGTAACATACTGCGGTAACAACCAGATTTTTGCATTTGGTGGTTTCGACCAGTACACTGATGAGGTGTATAACCACGTGCTGCGACTGGACCTCGCAAGCCATCAGTGGAGTTTGGTTGACAACTACGGAGATATCCCAGGAGTGCGAATGGGTAAATGCACAAACTTCAATCCTGATTCTTATTCCAGAGCTAACTTGCAATCTGAAACATTTTAGGGCATACGGCCACGTTGTATCAAGGAAATAAGCTGTTAGTTTTTGGCGGTGAGAACGAGCATCGCACGTATTTGTCCGACCTCATCGTATTCGACCTCAAGTCGGCACATTGGACCCAGCCGCAAGTGTCGGGGCCGATCCCAAAAGGACGAGCCAGACATGCCGCGGTCTTGCATGAGGACAAACTCTTCATCATTGGTGGAATCACAGGCCAAAATAATTACGTTCTGGACGACATTTGTTATCTTGATCTTAAAACTTTCACGTGGTCCAAGGCCTGGCGGTTTGTCGGACGGTTCGATCATTCAGCCTGCATCTGGGGCGATCGAGTCTGGGTCTTTGGCGGCCTGAGCGAGGATATGGACAAAGTCAGTGATCTATGGTGGCTCGATTTGAAGGGGTGTCCGGAGTTTGATTCACGTCCTCAGATGGGAATATTCGATCGGAACTCCCTCGTGAGCAGAGCTACCGGCTCTTCTCGTCCCTCATACACTATGGCGTCTGCTCCTGTGGTGGGATCGTCTGGGTATGCTGCCAACTCTCGGACGGCTCAGGTGAACCCACCATCCTTCCAGCTCAAATCCTACGCACCGATGGCCCCTGGATCTATATCCGCCGTCAAATTTATGTTTGGACAAGCGATTCCATCTCAAGGGTCGGGGATTCATTATCACCAGTATTCGTCAGGGATGCTCCTGGACTTTGTCACTCCAGCCGCAACCATCACACCGAGGGAGTGCTCGTTGTCAGCTCTGGATCTGAACACTCTGCGGTGGCAGAAACTTGCAGAGGGGCGTGAGATTTTCAAGGCCGGGTATCGATGGCACTACTGCACGATGAATGAGGATGGTACCAAGGCATGGTTGCTCGGGTGTCCGACCGATCCTGCTGCCGCCGATTTGGGTCCGAACGGCTACGAGGAGTATCTCAGGTAAGAACTTCGCACTTTGTCCCTCACTAGAGGCATTTTCTCCCACTGACCGTCTTGTCTTGCAGCGACATTATGGAGATTGATCTCCGTAGATATGGCTTTTTGGGAAGTCGTATGACGACGGAGCTTCGAACCGAATCCAGACCTTTAGCTCTCGCTAGGGCCACGGATCAGCCATCCCAGGGGCTAGGCGCCGATCTTGTCAAGGTCTTCAACCAACCTCCCGAATCTGGCAGCGGCACCGACTTCATCATCACGGCTCTCGTGGAGGAGCCAGACGATGATGATGCTTCGAGTGCTGGGTTGCCAGGGCTGGAACCATCAAGCCGCGATCAGGATTGGCTCGCATCAGACGTGCCGACCTCTCAACCCATCCATGTACACAAACTTATTTTGCAGACGCGCTGGCCGCATTTTGCACGACTCTACAATTCGCAGATGGCAGAGTTCCACACTAAGAAGATGCATATTCCCGAGCCATATTCCGTCGTCAAGGCCTTCCTGCTGTACCTGTACACGGACAGCATCCACGGCACATCCGAAGCCGACAGCGACGCTACCACCGATCTGTCAGACGTGGCTGGCCTTCTCGTCATGTCCAATCTGTACAACCTACAGCACCTCAGGCTCCTCTGCGTGAACCGCCTTGCCAAGGAGCTGGACGTGGAAAACGCCTGCGTCATCTGGTACTGCGCCGGCCTCGCCAACGAAGAATGGCTACGCAAGCGTTCAGCAACGTACTGCATGACGCACTGGGGCCGCATCGTCCGCACCCAAGGGTTTCTCCGTCTGCCCCGTGCGTCCCTGGTTGAGCTCTCGCAGGAGGTTGACATGGAAGGACGGGTCGTGGCAGGCGAGGAACTGGAATGGGGCAGCATGGGGTCCCGATATGGCGACGGGGGCCGCAAGACGAGCATCAGTAGCAATCAGACGCAGATGCTTGAATCTGAGGCTGATGAAGACGATGGCATGGAAATAAATTGATAGGGGTGTTATTCTGATTTGTTTATTTTGTTCATGACGTCGGCGTTTGGGCCTCCTTCTAAAATGTGTTGTTGGGGTTTACTTGTCTCTCTCTTTCCGTCTGTCTGTCTGTCCATGCTACATGTAGTACGAAATTACGACTTGGAATGCTTTTACGAGGGAGGCGTTGAAAAAAAAATATTCTCAAATTCCCATTGGGCTGTAGATAGGTAAGTAGTCCCGTACTTGTCTTTTCCGGGTCATTTTTTTCTCTTCTCTTTGCTTTTGTGTATATTTCTCTCTTGTTACAATACCTATGCTCGTATTTCGATTTCTGATATGCCTCGTACCCCTTCCTCAGAACGGTAGTGATACTTCCTAGTCCTAGCCATATGGCAGGTAGGTTATCGCATTACCTGGCAGGTTTGTAGTCTCCCGCTCATTCACGTTTTCTGCAAGACTCCTACGAGACGAAGCAGTCCTTATCTTTCTCAGCTTCCCTCGCTGCGTCACACTCTTCGCTACGGGCCACTTGGGGTGCATGGCCCGACTACAGCCTAGCCTAGGACCTGCAGTACCTACCTCAGGTACATACCTACCTACCTAGCTAGGTACCTAAGCCAGTCCTCGCTCAGCTCCGCTCTGCGAGGGCACATGCGATGGATGGATGGATGTCTAGAAAAGGGTAGTGCTGCACCTCGTGATTTTGGTGAGCGCTCCCCTTTCCCAATTCAGTCCAGATAGAACACGCATTATACACTTGGAGTGTCTCTGAGCGTCTGGACGTCTTTGAACTGGTACTCGCACCAGTAGGCGATCTCTTGTATGCATATAGACCATAGACCCGATTCTCCTCTTCTCTACGACTACGGTGGTAAGCCCTCATTTTCATCACTCTGTATTTCCCCAATTGGGGGACGCGACCTACCTAGTCTTCCTTTCCCTGTAGGCCACTCAACCCCTTCTTGCCTCTGTACTATTTACCGTGAATCTGTATGTATCGTAGTCACCTTTGTGTTTCTCTATTGCCAGAAAGTACGTCCCACACACCGCGCAGATAAGCAGCCCAGACCACATCGCCATTCCAAACCCCATCATAATTCATCACTGAAAGACACAAAAGCCACGACGAGACATCTCACATTCAAGCATACATAGCCAGTGAGCACATTGCCGCTGCGTTCTATTCATCGAGGACAGTCTATCTCTTGCATCCATTAAATCAATTTTGAGTTGAGTCCCTCTCTCCTTCTTCTCAGTTCGTCTGTCTTGCCTTCGCCCTCCATAACATGACAAGAAGAAGAGACAGACAGAGGACAGAAAACCCAACAGGAGGACAAACACAAAAAGTCATGTCGCCGTTTTGCCTCCCCACAAGCCACCGTCATTTTGATAATGAAAAACGCTCCGTTCGGTTCTCCCCAGCCGGGCAAAAGGGGGGGGTGGGGCAAGAAGTAAGGGGTCAAGAAAAGACCGACATACCGACATATAAGAAAACTCCGGAATCCATCTCTCTTTTGGGCGAAAAGCTAAGAATACCCATTAAGGCTTTACAAAATAAGAAAAAGCAGAACAAATACAAACTAGTGCAAACTAAAACGATGCAGCACGCATCCATCAAGAAGACAAAACAAGCATGAGCATCCAGTCAAGTCCGGTCCAGTCCAGTCAAAATCAAGTCAAGTCCAGCCATGACGCCTCGGATCAAGACCACCGATATGTCACTCCTCGTGCCCAGTTTTCGTACACGCACAATCACGTGCTGTCTAAATTTGATCTCGCAAGTCGAATCGTGGCTCATACAAGGCGAAATTGACGCGCAAAAACAAAGGTTGCCCAGAAAATCGCGGAATCCAGTTTGGCAAAGAGGCGAGTCGATACTACCATCCAACATCGTGAAACCAATCAACAGAAAAAGCGGAGAAGCCGCGGGGATGGGGTATCGTTATAAAAAGGTTGGGCCAGTGAAGCCCGTCGGCTGTTAATTTTTTGTAGTTTTCTTTCTTTCAAAAAGTCCCCTTTTTGACATCTCGGTCATGATTGACGGGGATTTCGATTCGTTTTGGGGTGCAGGGCGCCAGAAGATTGGCAATAGAGTACCGTGACAAGCATCGGCGAAGAATATATCATGGGGGTCGATCAATCGGCAGCAGGTTGCTGAGACTCCTCTATCCGACACAATATAACACCGTCGCGATGCATCGACGAGGATTGATCCGAAAAAAACGTTGCGCGAAGGGGTGTCGGGA
Source organism: Claviceps aff. humidiphila group G2b (assembly GCA_018360325.1). Lineage (NCBI taxonomy): Eukaryota > Fungi > Ascomycota > Sordariomycetes > Hypocreales > Clavicipitaceae > Claviceps > Claviceps aff. humidiphila group G2b. Next base: position 28,736 of record SRQG01000220.1, on the reverse strand, counting down.
CACTCGTAAAAATTTAGAAAAAGAGACTCGCTGACAGGGCAGGGCAGGGGCGCAGAGCTACTGTGACCAGCTTGAATGAGCCACAAGGTATTATTATTAATTCATTCGTTTAAGGCGGGGTCGTAATCATGGAAAGGACCTTGAGTTGGTCCTTATTGCAACGAGTGCAAGTAGCCACCGTCGAACAGCAGTTCGAAAGAGTCAAGGTCCCTAGTGCATCATTGACACTTCTCCGAGTCCTGGTATGTTCAGGCCGGCCGCAAGCGCTTGCATTTTGAATTCGGGGTTGCAAGGTAATGAGTGTGACTTATGCTGAAAAGAGGATATTGTATTAGAGCAAGAAAGAAAGATTGGACAGGGGACGGGAGATGGCTTAACGCACATATTTGAGGCCATTCAAGTTCTTGTAACGCTTGCCACACGTGTCGCAGTTGAAGGGCTTTTCCTTCTCCATTCCCAGAGTGCCGGGGTACGGAGTACTCGTCTCGGGGTTTACAATTGAAAAGGTTCCATCACCGTTCTCATGCAATTGCTGAGACTGGTGGCCGTGCATCTTATGATATCTAGAATCAAGAACTCGTGGTTAGTCTTCGTGAAACTTGGCTGGAACAAAAGTTGGGTCATGTGATTAAGAACATACTTTAACCCATTTTGATTCTTATACGCCTTTTCACAGCCAATGACTGGACATTTAAAAGGCTTGTGCTCCTCCGGCATCATCATGTGTTGCAGCTGTTGCAGCAAAGCCTTATTGGTCTCGGGATCCACGAATTGTCCCTGAGTAAGACCGAGCTGAGCAAGTTGGGCCTGAATTGATCGATTGCCTGTTTGGAACGTGCCTCCCGGACTGAAGAGATGCTTTCCAGGGTCATTGATGCAGAAGTTCGAGTCGTGGATGCCATTGTTAAAGGGGCCATCACCGAGATCGTTCGCGTTTCCGCCACCCATGGGCATGCCGGGAAAATCCTCATCCATGTCATCCAAGCCTCGAATTTGCATACCGTGTGGCATGTGCTGTGCCGTCGTCAGTGTAGGCGTGTTGACGGAAGAGACGGTGGGGTTGTTCTGAAGCCCAAAGCTCGTGGCTGCCGGGGTGGGGGGCTGTGATGTTCGCAGGCCCTGGGTGATTCCGGACGTATTCATGTTTAGTTGGGGTCGCTGTTGCTGACCGAACAGCTGTCTTGTCTGGTGCATCTTGTTGCTGTCATCGAGCTCCATGGTGCCGACCGCATCGTCCATCTCCATGTCTGCAACAGCGTCCATATCGTCGTTAAAGTGGTTGGCGAGAGCGGGAGTCCTCTGCGCGCTGTTCATACCTCCGCCCTGGAACGTTCCCATGCCCATACCTCCATTACCAAGGGCCAGAGACTGCCCATTCTGGCCAGGAGAGTGACCAGAGCCAGTGGGAGTAGTCCTCGAGCTTGACTGGTTCGACGGCCCGGGGACCCCAAACTGAGAAAACGCGTTACTTCGGGAGGCGCTCGGGCTTGACTGCGTGTGTGCTTCTTCGTAGTGTTGAAGCAGATCGTGCAAATTAGGCAGTATTTTCTCGCAGCACGTGAAGTCTTTCATGAAATTGGCCTCCAGTTTTGGCAGATACGACGACGAATGGAAGGACGAAGACTGAGAAATACCGGCAAAGGGGCTTTGTGACATGCCCTGCATGGCGACACTAGGTTGTGAAACCAGTCAGCATAGGCAAAAGTAGACATTGAAAGAGATTTGGAAAGAAAAGTGAGTTTGCTACTGGACGGGGCAACAGTCGGCTCAGAGACCTAGGCACGCAGCCCGCGCGCCCAGCCCAGCACGTCTTTGCGATATTGTGCGATGAGGGACCAGAGGGAAGAAGAATGGGCAGGGGCACATCAGGCGTTCACACGCAGGGCATTGTTCAGTGAGTGGGTGCGACCACGACAATCCGCCCTGATGATGTTGCGAGAACTGGCAGAAACTCGAGATACTGGCAAAGTACATAGTCGCCTGAACTCGAGGGTGATGAGACTGAAGAAAATAGAAAAATGGTGCTCAAGATGCAGTAATAAGGGCGAACACGGGATGGAAATGAAGAGCCCGATGCAACTTACTCGTCTCGAACAAAACTACCGATTGACATGCCACCCCAACTCAGGCCAGCCATTAGGCTACCACTCATCAGGCTACCGTTCATCAGACTACCGCCGAGCGACTCTCGACGGTTGCGGTTGGAAAAATCGCGATTTGAATTATTGACGCATATGGGCTTAGGACCAGTGCTCACAAACGAGCCTTGCCGGCCTCGCGTCGTGGCCGTGTCAAGGCCGCCTGCGTTCATGATGTAAGAATGCCAGTAGGCACTATCAACAGCGGCGATGTGGAGATTGACAACTAGACGTCGAGGGGACCAGCTGAATTCCAGAGAGACAGAATGGGGGTTACTGGTCGTGTGCGATGATCGGCGAAGAGCGGCTTCAAGGAATCGGGACGGTCGCAAACGAGAGAAGTGAGGGAGTACAACGAGAGCTGAAGAGGCGGGGAAGGCGAGGGAGGTGGGGGAGGCGAAACTGGCGGCTGTCAAAGCTGGCGAGACTGCTGAGACTGGCGAAGAATGCTGAGACTGGTAAGAGTGGTGAGAATGGCGAGAGTGAAGATGACGATGCGTGGCCTTGGGGGAAGAGATCGTGGAAGGAGGAAGTTGGGAGGAGATGCTGGCTGAGACGAAGGTGAGTTGTTGTGACTGCGACCGCGACTGTTACTGAGAGTGGTACGGCAGTGAAGGGGCTTGGCGACGCTGACGAGCGAGGTGAGGCATGTAAGCAAAGGCAGGGGGGAGGCAGGGGGTAAGGTGAGGCAGGGGTGGGGCAGGCGAGGCACCAGTCACCAGTGGCCGGGCAGAGGACAGAGACAGGGCCGGGTATTAAGCCGGCGCCAGTAGGTGGAGACGTGACTATGGGTCGGGGATCAGGGGCAGCGGCAGCCACAGCAGCAACCCGCATCACCCGCAGCAGGGCCCAGCAGTGCAGTGCAGGTGGCGCCGTGCCCAGTGTCTGCCAGTCTACATTAGGTATGTATGTACCTAGATGTCTGTCCTTGACTCCTTGAGAGTTGACGTGGCACTTGTCTCACAGTCGCACAGCTGTCGCGCCATGCCGCGTTGTGCCGGATCGTCATGAACTGGGATAGTGGACGGTGGGAGAGTGGATGGTCATCGGAAATTGACGAATCGTGAATCGTGCATCGTGAATCGTGGCCAAGGACGTCCACGGTCGTCCAGGACTCTACGGAGTTCACAGGCAGGTACTGTAGTCTGTACCTCACATGGAGTAGGTACCTAGATATGTATGAATACGTCGCGGCTGGCCATTGGGCGGTGTACCATGCCCGGCTCTCGCTGGGGGTTGGGTGGCGCCCTAGGCTTATGGTGCACGGCATCGTGCATGGCCTTGGCCTCGTGGCGATGGGCTCGATGGAAGTGCGAATATGTACCTACCTAGGTATGTTAATGTACTGTGTACATACATACATATGTACTCGTGTCTGTGTAACTTGTGCTAACTGCTCCTTCTCCTCCTGCAGCTCCTGGCTCTTCAGAATGAACGAGTCAGGACTCAGAGTCGGCGACGAGGCAATTCAGCACGCACACGCCGTGGACTTTCATCTAGCATTCAGGAATCAGAACGCGCCGTGGCGAGCGAGCGCCACAGATCAGGCAAGATCAGGCAACTGAGGCGGGCAGCGCCGGTGGGTCCCTGCATGCTGCATTGGCCGGCGCCAAATCGCGGTTATGCGCCACGAGGTCGTCTTTACCCGAGCTGAATATGTAGCAGATCGTCACTTGTGTTGATTAGCCCTTCAATGCTGATGCCGGGCAGCTGGAGGCAAGAAGGCCGGGAAACCTTATTAAGATCTCCCCTTCTTGCCAGTTGCAGCAATCCCCGATTTGGCTCCCGTCACTTCGTGCTGCGAGTCCTGCGACTCGCGGGCTGGTCGCCCAAGTCATGTAGGTATATACCTATGTACATATATACATACGTACTATGTACGTAGCTCAACATGTCGGACCCTTCTCTGTAGACTGTCATGGACTCGTGGTACATGTGTACCAGGTATGTGCATACCTACCTACATAGGTACATAACTACAAGTTTACAACTTTACATACATGTTGTAGGTACATATGTACATACAATCTCAAGTGTCCGGCCCACGCGAGCCGAGAATAGGTAAACTCTATCCGGCAGTCAGCCTCACCAGCGGCCAGCCTCATGAGCCAGCCACGCCTTGTCTGTTGGTCGTCTCTCCGCATTCAGAACTTGGTGTCCCCCCACTAAAAGCATCACACAGTAGGTACCTATGTACCTACTACGGAGTACACTGCGTCGACTTGAGCGGTGAGACGAGGTTTCTCATCTGCTTACTGATAATCATTGATGGCCCGAGTTGGGCTAATATCATAATATGTAGGGCAAATAGGGCAAATAGGGCAAATAGGGCAAATAATCGCGTTTATAAATTATAGCTGAGCAATCCGAATCATGAATTGCCCTGCCTTTGATCAGTGATCCCTTGGGCTCTTTGGCCCCCACTCGCGCACGTGCTGTAGCCTGTGTCAAATCATAAATGTCGGCTCGTTCCAAATTCGGAGAGTGGCAAGAGTCAAGACTCAAAGAGCAACACAAGTTACAACGGAAACTCCTGAGTCCTACCTTCAAAAGCAATGTATGTACCTAATGTATCGGGTGTTATCCACTTTGCAGAACGCACGACGTTCCTCGAACCTAGCATCATCAAATTGCCACCCTTCTCTTTCGTCTGGAGATCCGAGGCCTGGATAATCATCAGTGGTCGTGGTAATGTCGCCCTCGTCGCGCGGTAGCAGCCGAGCTCACACCCAAACGAGGCCAGCCGAGCTGCCTAACGTGGGCAAAATCCGCCGTTTCGTTTTCCGCAATATACATACTCCGTACATAACCTGCTTCAGGCACAAGCGAAACTATCGGTGACTCGACGGAGCATCCAGGAAGCGATTCCCATCTTGCCTGAGCCCATGCCAAACCGACAGGCTCCCAGGACCCAAAGTCTTGACCTTGCACTTGCACTCGCGCCGTGCCGGATCCATAATAATAATAAGTCGCGTATGTACAGTCGCTCGCTTATTTGGCCATGGTGAGAACCTGCCAGTCTCGTCCGTCACTCTCATATTCCACAGTTTACAGTGGCCACTCGCCTCGTGTCGCCAACAGAGCACAGAAGGAACCCGCCGATTTCGTGCATAAGCTGCTGCTTCTCGACAGTGGGCTCACAAGCCTGTCCGAGTCAGGCAAATCCTTTCTGGCGAGAGCCGTGAGGCATTCATTTCGCCAGCGCCTTTCCACGCGATGCGTATCCTCTGCAGCCTGGGAAGTTGGAACAGGTCTGGAAGTAGGTATGTACATAGGTGCTCTGTAGGGCAGCTAGGAAGCGTATCGCGGCTGCCGGCAATGGCCGTTCTGCGAGGCCACGGCATTGCCAGCTAGGTACCTAGGTAGTTATGCCGGGTGATGAGAACATGATATAGCCGGTCGTTTCTCTCCCCATTCCCGTGCAATTGGATCCTGCGTGCAGCTGGAATCAGGGTCTCTGTCACGGTGGTAATCGCGGTGGAGGCGCCAAGGGCCTTCTCTAGCACGGGACTAGAGGCAGCTGGCACATTAAAGCTCCCTTGTCGAAAAGGCCCCGTCAATGGAACAAATGGATCTGTTCCAGAGCATCTAAAGCCAGTTTCTCAGGGCTAGGTACCTGGTCCTTACCGCACGCAATGGCGACACAGACGGGGAAATTCATATGGCTGCGTCAATACCGATTGGACCGCGCCGACTGAGCCCGAAATACTCCATGCTCATTGCTCAATGAGTCAATGCTCTGTCCGCTGATGCTCGACTTGTCTAAGAGACGGAGGATTCAAGCCCAACCCAAAGTCCAAGTCACAGTGGGCCGGTCGCCTGGGTATGTACCCCTTGACCCTGCGCTGGAAGCGACAGATTGGCGTCAAGTTTCAACAGATGGCGTCCACATACCTATCTTCCCTCGTGTCTGGCAATCGTGGCGGCGCCATCTTGACTGACTTCACAGAGTTCAAGCCAGAGCCCTGCATCGCCGGCATCAAGCCACGGACCTGGTGCCTGGTGGTATTGTACGATGCCTTGCAGGCTGCAGCAGTTCCAAGAAATCGTTTTCGACCTCGATGTCAGTGACATGCTTGTGATATTAATATTATATACTCCATAGGTACCTACCTACCTGGTAGGCGATACCGCAAACTGGACTGGGAAAACCCGAGGGCCGAACCGCGGTCAGTCTTTATTTTCTTCTTTCTTTTTTCTTTCCCTGTAACCCGCACGGAATTGATTTCTTGTTCTTTCTTCCATACGGAGCATGCAATTTTCTGCCTCTCCCCCTCTTTTTGCTGCGTCGCCATGCCTCGTTGTCATAAGTATGTCTGATTCAAGGCTTGCTACAGCTCGGCCGTTCTGTTGTCTTCGCAACTCCGTTGACTTTGCTATGCTATCTCTCCTGTCGGGTACAGAGTAGGTACATAGTTCCCCTTATGAACCATAACGGAGCAGTTGATTGGGGCTTCTTGTCGGTATGTCGGCAGAGTGGGCCGTGAACACAAGATAAATTTGGAAGCAACGTACGGAGTACCTACATAGGTAATAAACACCACGTATGTAGGTATCACGGCTAGCATGTCTGGGGAGAAAACAGCCGACACGTGGCATCGAAGTTAATTACAGTGTAGGTATGTACCCCGTACCAGCCTCCAGGTTCTTCTGATCTTCTCTGGCAACTTTTTGTCGCGGGGCACCGGGTAGGTAGCTGCAAGGCAAGGATGTGGCCGGACTCCGCCCTGATGAAAGTGCCAGTCACTTGAAGTCTTCATGTGCGGGAACTTCCGCCGGGAAGTCGCTGACTGCGACGTCAGATTGTTAATAATGCCGTGGGCCGTCGCCGATGTTCTGGCCAATGTCGAGAACGGGCCGAATCACCGAGATGCAGCATCACGAATTCAAGAGGCAGTGGAAGCGCGCCGGCACTTCATGAATGCAATTGCGAAGCAACAACACAGTTTGATCCAGCCGAGCCTTTGAGGCAACTCGAGGAACTCCCGCGGCATTTTGGGAGAAATCATATGTATACATGATATGTATCCCGAGACTTCTCCCCGGAGTCCCCGCTGAGAACCAAGCACCAGGCTTCCGGGCTTCGCTGTACGGAACGGTGTGTGTACATCTCCGTATGCACTCTGTACTCCGTAGAAACGAAAGACATCCGGACGGCGGAAGGGAGCCGCGCCCCATAGTGACATCATGCCGAGCCATCTCCGGGGCGCAAAGAAGCGAAACATGTCGAGGAAACAACGAGCCAACTGAGCCAACTTCGTGCACTCGGACAGACACGGCATTCTAATGCAAGGACCTGAAAGACAACGATAGGACCCTGAAATTCTGAATTGACAAGTTACACCCCGCAAAAGAAATCGCGCCCGCAGTCGCACCTCGGAATTCCGTCTCCCGAATCGTACATCGAGTTGCTTGTCGCATACTCCGTAGGTAACTCTGAACGAAGCCGTTGGTAGCCCCACCTCCCCGCCCGATCCGACCCCTTCGCGCGATTACGGCCCGGAACATTTTCATTGTGCCTTGTCGTGAGGCATTTTGCAGAATATCAAGTTGGGAAGGGCAAGAATGCTTCATTGCAACGCGAATATCTGTCTTTTATGAGGGGGATGCTGTGTATACAAAGGCAAAGGCGCGGGAGCTGGGATAACAAGCAGCGTCCGTCGCTTCTGGTGTTTGAAATTCCGCCACTCTTCACCACCACGAATCCACGATATAATACTCCGTACACCGTATCAGCTTATTAACGCAGTTTGACGAGCAACAATGCCCCACCCTGATGGTTACGTCAGACCCTAGAGCCATATTATATAATCTGAACCGTCATTCCCGTCCCGCGCAGTTCACCGCTTGGCCCCCCCATCGATCATCTACACCTATTTTCAGTCTGAACTCCCTAGAACCAACACAACAACGGCACAGCATCCCATTGCCGACGTCTTCCTCGCACCACCTCACTCAACCTTCTTCCAACAATGAGCGGCAAAACTGCAGACGAACAGGCTCACTACCGCCATGTCATGCGCGGCGGCCTCATCGGCGGCTCAATCTGTCTAACCCTCGGCCTAGGCGGCGCAGTCGTCGCCTCGCGCCGCTACGCGGCTTTCCGCAGCTTGACGCTTCCCTTCCGCGCCTTCCTCGTCACCTCAACGGGTACCTTTGGCGCCATTGTTTATGCAGAAAAGTCCTCCAACGAGTTCTTGCGCCAGCACGATCCCAACTACGGATACCAGGATGCCACGCAGCGCGCCCTGCGGATTGCCCGCGAAAACGAGACCTCGTATGAACGCTTCATGGAATGGGGTCGTGAGAACAGGTACTCTATTGTGTTTGTCTCGTGGCTCGCTAGCATGGCCGTGGCGCTGGCCCTCGTGGGAAGATCGCCGATGAGTACGGCGCAGAAGCTTGTACAGGCGAGAATGTATGCTCAGGGGTTGACGCTGGCGGTGCTGATTGCCAGTGCGGCGTTTGAGATGAATGATGCGAAGCAGGGGAGGTCGAGGTGGGAGACGATCAAGATGCTGGATCCGGATGATCCAGAGCATAAGCATATCATTGAGAAGAAGGTCCATAAGGAGGAGTATGAGGGGCAGGATCTGTGGAAGGGTAAGGATGAATTCCGATTGACTCATAGATTGTTTGCGCTATGCTGACTTGGTCGTGATGATGTAGATATGGTTGCGGCTGAGGAGCGCCGTTTGGCTTCCAAGAACTCGACTGATGCCAAGGCATGAGTTCCTTTCACTCGGCACGGCATGAACTCCAACGAATAATAAGAAAAGGCACACAAACCTTTGTGTCCTCTCTCTCTCGCCCTGTTCAAAAACTCGATCTCTTTCCACCGATTAGTATTCATGCAATACACACTCGAATCCGATTTAATACACGCACACAAACACACAATCTAGAGCTCCAACCCCACTCCATGTATTGTAACGAGCCAATTCGCAAAACGCCATTAAAGAACTTTTCTAGATGTACGAAATATAATAAGGGACAGCATACATCTTCTAGGTCGATTCTTTCCCTTGTTTTGCCTTTCCTTCTTTTTACATGTTATTCCTTTTCCCTTTCTACTGCTAGGACCACCTTTCCTACGGGTGGGAGGCTGAAGTGCAAAGGGGGATGGAAACGGGCAAGCAAGACGATGCCCACTGCAGGGCGTTTCTTTGTACATAGTCTGCATTACCCAGTATAGTGAGATGGTGATTGCCTGTTTGTCACAATAGCAAAAACTGAGTTGGCTACGACATGTAATTATCTCGTTATGTTCCAAACGTCATGATATGTGAAACCGCATCCGTGGTTACAGGCCACTGCTCGCCCCCATCTCTGCACGCGCCGTTGTCAGATGGGACGTAATGTATCGGCGTAGTCCTCTTTTATGCTGTGCCATGGTGTAGTGTCTGCTGGTGTTGCCTTTAGACTTCAACACGCATGCATGTGATCTTAAGTCTCAGTACACCCAATTCTCTAAACTCGGAACATCCATTCTTTCGCACTGAGTGCATCCATCAAGACACTCATCATTCGGCAAACTCAGTAAATCCATGATCCATTAAGTCTCTATGGATTCATAGTCCAAAACTAAACTCACTCAAACGCAGTATATACAATACTCTGTGACCCCAAAGCAAAAGAATGCTATAATGAACGCCATGGCTTCCCCCCCCCCCTTCCATCACCATTTCCTCCATGCGCACAAAACATGCCCCTGGTCTTGCACAGCTTCCCCTGACTGTCCTGTCTGCGTAGATAGAAAGCCAAGTCACGAAAGGGTATCATACATCCAAACACAAACCCCAAAAGAATTGGTACCCAAGAAAGAACAAGGGACCAGAAAACAGCAACGCAAACTTTTGCCCAAGATGCAAAACGATACCCCTCCAAACCCTTCAAACAAAAACCTTCCTGCAAACCTTTGACCTCTCAAAAACGCTGTTGCAAAAGTCAGACAAATTTACCCTTCATGTTGAACACTGTTCAACTCCTTCATTCTCGACTTCCCCAAAATTATGTTTCCTCAGCTTACCCTTCTCACCACTGACTATGCTCCAGCTCACACATATCCCGAAAGATTCCCCCCGCCCTCACCCCCTTCTCTATCCCACAACTCCCGCGGCCAAAATCATGTCCCTCAGCTTCGCCTTCTCACCACTATGCTCACACATATCCCGAAAGATCCCTCCTTCCCGATCCCACAACTCCCGCGGGCTTCCAAACTCCGCCACAGTACCCTCGCTGAGCACGAGAATCCGGTCAAAGTCCGCAATGGTGCTTAGCCGGTGCGCAATGACAATGAGGGTACTGTCTGTGAATTGCTCGCGGATGCTGCGCTGGATGAGCGCATCCGTTGCCATGTCTACGGCTGAGGTTGCCTCATCGAGAACCATGACCTTGGGGCGGGAGACGATGGCTCGGGCAATGCATAGGAGCTGGCGCTGGCCCTGGGATAGGTTGCCGCCGGATTCGGAGATGCCGCTCGATAAGTCGCGGAAGATGTTGGCGTTCTTGGGAGCCATGGTCGATATGGCGGCGGCGGCGGCGGCGGCGGTTGATGATGATGATGATGATGAGGGCCCGTTGACGGGTGTTGCAGGGGCAGAGTCGACGAGGTGTACGCGAGAGAGACAGTCCTTGAGCTCCTCGTCGGTGTAGTCCTCAAAGGGATCCAGATTGGTGCGGATGGTGCCAGAGAATAGTACAGGATCTTGTGGGATAATGGCCAGACGGGATCGCAAATCGTGTAGACGGATCTTGGAAATATCGATGCCGTCAATCTTGACTTGGCCGGATCGAGCTTCGAGGAATCGGAATAGAGCTAGCGTGAGTGAGGATTTGCCTGCTCCGGTGCGGCCGATGACGCCGATGCGCTCATTGTTCTTCACGTCAAACGAGACACCCTTGAGAACGGGGGGCATATCGTCCGAGTAGCCCACCACGAGATCCTTGACCTCCATGTTGCCGGTCGCTGGCCATGCTGCGGGGGGTATCTCACCGCCCAGGTCCTCTGTTTCGACCTCGGTGTACTCAATGACACGTTCGGCTGCATTCATGTCGAGTTCCAGCGTGGCGTATCCTCGGATGGCCATGAGCATATTGCCAGAAAAGTCTAGCGCAAAGGAGAGTGTGAAGCCCGCCAGTGCGGCGTCCACAAAGGACGAACCGACCACGATGATGCCAACGATGGTCGTGAAGATGGAGCCAAGCAAGGCCATGCGGAACCCTAACCAACGATTGAGAGACCAGTTGTGTATCGAGATAGTGTCCCAGGTGTCGAGGAGGCCGTGCATTCTGTCGACGTACACTTGTGTTTTTCGGAACGCTCGCAGCGTGGACACGCCGGCCAAGGACGAGTTGAAGAGCTCGAAAACGGGAGACTTGGCATTGCTCTCTAGTCGTTTCACGGGTCGTGCACCATCAAGAAAATTGATCGCCACATAGGCACCAGCAACGAATAAGATGACAGCCAGGGGGATCATGAGACGGGAGACCAATAGCGCTGCCACACATACGCCCAACAAGCCCAAACTGCGCGAGAAGAAAAAGCCCAAATCCATTGTGATTCTGTTGTCAATGATGTCAAAGTCGGCTGTCATTCTGTTGAGCACTCGGCCGACCGGAACTGTGTCGAGCCAACGCAACCGTGTCCGCATAATCGTGAACAATATGCGGCGGAACAAAGTCTTCGCCGCCTTGATGCTCATGATGAAGGACCAGATGAAACGCACCGTGCCAATGATGCCACTAGCAGCTGCGATGGCGATATAGACCCAGAGATAGTAGGAGAGGTTATGCTCGGACTGACCCGAAGCAGTCAGGTTGTGAGACATCGTTGCCGAGTGTAAAGAGCTGTGTTGATAAGACAGGCCATACGCCATGCCGTGCTCAGCGGCAGCAGCAGCAGAAGCAGCAGAGGACGTCTTCTCCGAAGCACCGGTCCAGATACGCACCCACCAGTTGCGTCCGAGGTTTCCTGCTTCAAACATTACAAACAAGACTGCGCAGATCCCCCAGAGTGTCCAACCACCGCCGCTGCTGAGAAAAGTGCCATATACATGTGCTTTGACGTTGCCCTTGGCACGCACCTCATCCGCGACAAACGTCTTGGCCATCTTGGACGGCACCTTGTGCAAGGTATTCGCACCTTCGTCCAAGTCGTCCACCTCTTCAAAGGAGTAGTCTTGCGAGTTCACAGCAGTGGCCTCGTCTGTCCCGTCATCCACTTGAATTTCCTGCTGGCCCTGCTCGTGGCTTTTGATCAATGCAAGGGTGCCGTCTTCAGCCAAGTCCGATGTCAGACCACAATGCAAGACCGTACCCTCTCCGAGTTCAACAAGATATTTTGTCAAAGGTTCGACGAGTGCGACATGATGAGTGACCAGCAATCTTGTTCGACCCTTGCAGATAGGACCAGCGATGCACTTATCAAAGATATGGCGTCCGACGTGCGCGTCTACGGCACTGAAGATATCGTCCATGATGAGAATTTCGGCCCGCGAGTAGATGGCGCGAGCAAGAGTGAGACGCCATTTCTGGCCACCACTGAGGTTGATGCCGTTGGCACCAAGCTCAGTCTGGTCGCCGTCGGTCAGTATCTCAATGTCCTTCTTCAGAGCGCAGACCTCAAGAACGGCATCGTAGCGGTTCTTGAAAAAGGGCAATCCGAATAGAATGTTGTCGCGAAGGGAGGCGCTCTCGAGCCAGGGGCTTTGCCCAACATAAGCTACAGCACCGGGAAGAATCCAGTTTCCAGGGTGTGCCTTGTCATCGTGACGATCGAACGGCGACGCGACCGTCGGTGGTACGAATATCGTACCATCAATCAAGTCACACTCTCCTAGCAGAGCACTGAGCAACAAACTCTTTCCGGTTCCGGTCTTACCAGAGATCACGGAAAGTTCTCCCGCGGGAAATGATAGGTTGATGTTGTTCAAGATGAACCGTTCCTCTTCGGGTACATCATCGTCGACAGGCCAAGCGATGGTGGCATTATCGAAAGCAATATCATGGCCTTCTGTCAGGTTCTTCTTCATCTCTGGGCCTTTGAGATACTTGTCGATACGCCGAATTGAAACCAGTGTATCAATTGCGCTAGTGAGGAGTTCCGGAAGCACTGACAGGGAAACTTCCAAGCTCTTGAAAATGCCAATGCTTACGAAAGCAACAGAAGGTGCAAGATGTCCATTGGTGATGGCATAGACAGCCAAAGACGTAGCGGCCAGAAGAATCGGGCTGACGACCCAGCAGAAGAATAAAATGCTGTCGGCCTTGAACACGCTCTTGAGAGATGAGATCTCAATCTCTCTCATGGCAAGTATTTTCTTCTCCCATTGACCTTCGAGGGCAGAGAACTTGATTTGACGCATGCCTAGCAAAGCTTCGTTGACTACGGCCAGCTTTTTGTCCCGATTCTTCATCAGTCTTGTCTCGGCTTTGAGATAGAATCTCGCAGCAATCGTGTTGGCGGGGAGAACAAACGACCATGCTAAAATGCCAGCGCCAAACGGAATCCACCCGATGAGATTGACAAGGTAACCCGAGTAAAGAAACAGTTTGCCAACGCTGCTGATGATATAGAGCTGCATGATTGCGAAATCGGAAATGTGTTTTGTGTCCACGCCGACAAGATTCGCAATGGCTTGCTTGGACTTCAAAACGCTATCATCGTCGTCTTCTTCTTCGTCCGTTTTACCGTCGTTGTCCTCCCCGGACGTATCGCTCTCGATGGCTTTCTCGGCGTTCTTGACGTTCTTTCGTCGAAGCGACTTCTCGAATATTAGGGAAGAGAGCTGCCCTCTGACGGGCGCAAAGAGTTTGGTGATGGAAAACCACACTACCCAGCCGTCCAGCCACTGTGGACGCGGTCAGATTTGAGATCATATTGGCAATGCGGTTGCTTGATATGCTGAGTGCAATCTCAGTGACTTACCTGTTCACCCAGAGTAAAAAGACCCATCAGAAACACCAATCCCCAAAGCTCGCGTGGTGTGCCCATGCCAGCGTCCCGGTCCTCCAGCAATTGTACAATTCGAAGCATGGCCCAGAAAGGGCCGATTCCAATGCCGCATCGAATGAGAATAACGATCCATTGCACAAAAACACGCGCCCCGTAAGCCTTGAGTAAGGACTGCAGCAAGCCACCCCGATAGTTTGCTTTATTCCATACATCGACGAGATTCTCGGTTCGAATGGTATGATCAGGTCGCGGAATATCCTTGTTGTCGAGATCGCCCTTGCGTTGGGCGGTCTGGAGAAGATCGTTCACCCAGCTCCATGTGTATCGGCTCAGAACTGAGGTGGTCCACTCATTATCAACCTTTTCTCCCTTGTAGAAGACTTCAGGCCGGCGGGGTATAGTGATGCATGAAAAGAGCACCGGGATCAACACGAGGACGTCGACGATGCGCACAATGAGTTGTGCATTATTCCTTGGCGAAGCAAAATTGCTCACGTAGCTGGCTTCTGCAATCGTTACGGCGGCGGTCATCAAGTTTGAGAGAAATGCCCACAAGCCTAGGTCGTGCGACTTGACAGATGAATGGTTCATCTTAATGAAGATAGCTTGCAGAACGATGGCGGCCTATGAAAGACGGGAAATTGATGCCTGGTTAGCATGCGCCGCATATGTGCACATTTTAGATTCCTCGGTTATAGATGTGATATGTGAACCAACTTACCCAACAACCATTCGAAAGCCAATTCTCCAAGGAAAGGTCATCACCGAGAGGATCAAGGATCGACAAGATGGTCGCGGCGATTGAAAGACCAAAGCCGATCACGCTAGATATCAGAAGACAAATCTTGGACGCCTTGTTTGAGAAAGCTGCCATTGATTCTGGCGTGCTTTTACCGTCAACATCTTCATAAAAGTTGTCCCGAGGCGTACGATCCCATAGTTGAGCAAGCAGTGCGAAGAGTCCCGGCAAGCTACTCAGACAGGTGACCCCCAAGCCTGCAGCACAGAGCGGCAGGAGTATTGCATCGTTCATGATGAAGTTAGGTGTGCCCAAGCTACAATTGTTTAGCTTCCTTCAGAGGACAATAAGAAAACTTCAACTGGGATGTATTTACAGGGCGACTCTGTTTGGTGACAATGCGTCACCCGAAAACGCGAGGGCACAGAGATAATGGCCTGGCAATGTTTCAAAGTGTGGTATCGAGCAATTGCGAGGAGCGATCGCGGAAGAGAAATGGCTTGGATATGTTAATATCTTGATGGATAACAGTGAGGAAGCGCGGCGCGTCAAAAGACAGGGCTCGATTCAGCTTGAAGCAGCACGAGCTGAAAGCACAGGAAGAGCAAGGCCAGGCAAATATAATGCAATCACAGACTCAAGAGTCAATAGAGCCACGACACGGTATCTTAAGTTGAGGTTTGGGTCATGCCTTAGACCAAGGAGGAACAAGTGTAGTGAAGATACTGGCAGCCCGCCAGCCTCGCGTAATAAAGGACCCTGGGTCGATGGATCTGTGAGGAGTCATCAGTAATCCTAGTTCGTGTTAGGTCTCACTCAATGGTTGATTCCTTGGTGGTTATCGAAGACGGTTGACATGAACGAGTAATGACTAACCAGTTGTGTCACAAGCGCCTCCCAGCGGCTTCAAAGTTGAATGACGGGGTGGATTTGATTGACGCATATGGGGGTCGATCAACGTTGCGACGGGGGAGGACCTGCAAGATCCTGGGATTTGGTGCGGAGTACACGCAGGTACGGAGTATTGCACTCATGATATGTGCAGGCCGTAGGTACTTTCTAGTAGTACGATGACAAGCAAGGCTGCGCAGCGGGAGTCAAAAGAAAGGCCCGCTGGGTCGTGTGCATCATCCCGATTCCCGACACATTTCAATCCCATGGATGATGGCGATCGAAGGTACGTGGATATCAGTCATCAGAGTCATCAGTTGTTGAACTTGTGGGAGCTAGTACCTACCTACATATATCGAAGGTCGGTTGCTTCTCTATGTGAGGGGATAACTCGCGGTCAAGGACCCCAAGTCTAGACTTTTAGAGTCTAGGGCTGCTGCGGAGAATAGAGTCACAGTCTACAGAGGGGTTAGTCCACTGGGCCGCTTCAGGAAGGAGTTTGAGGCCCCGCGAAAGATATGTACAAGGTAGGTAGGTATGTACATACTTGATTCCAATGTTTCAATGGTCTCGTGGTGGCCGATTCCCGTGACAATGAAGTTCTACCCAATTCAGCATCTACACGCCCATCTCGATCGACTTGTAAGTTTGCATTTCTGCAGTGCTTTCACCCCAAGCATCCCTGGTGACAACGCCACTCATCTCCAACATCTTTCATGTCCGAGCTGCCTCGAGTCCTACATACCTGAGTCCTGACTCACCGTAGTAGGTACATAGTCAGTCAAGTTCCATAGCACACGGCCGGCGGACCAAGTCTCTCCGCCATTCAAAACCCCCGCTAGATTCCCCATGGGCGTTTTCATGGCCTTCCACTGTCCAGATTGCCTCGCATCAATAAATGCATGCCTTGACTAGGTACACCGTACATAGTCCAAGTATGTACCTATGCACATATGTAGTAGGTTACAGGCACAACTATAGACTGGGGAAGCACGGCCGAGCCAGCACTACCTATTGTACAAGTCGGCCAAGGAAGCTGGCCAAAAGGCTTGTTCCATCGCGATGAGATCGCGATGCATGTGGCAGTACGAATATATGAGTCACAAAGTAATTAGGTGACCTTTGATTGGTAAATCGAGGTTAAACACTGACGGGAACGACGCCGACATGTGGCGTACACCTTATGCAGCCATCGTTTCACGGTATGGCGCGAACTTTCAACTGCGAAAGCGAAAGCGATGTTGGCCCATTCAAAGTCGAAATCAGCCGCAGGTGCAAGAACTTGCAATCCGCTTCAATGACAGGGAGCAGAGTTTGATCAGGACGACTTGGTCTGTGGACCCATGCAGCGTGATATCAGATCAGTGCCGCACTGCCGACTAACCGTGACGGACAAAGAGCAAAGAGGGTGACGGAAAAGGAAAGAAAATCGAAGCAGAGACGACAAGACAGTCAGAAGCAACTTCCCGAGTCCAAAAGCAGATTGTAAATGCGTTGACTGTTAGCCTGTAGGTTGATGAGAATTTGTGCTTCCATACCGTTGACTGTACTTTTGTTGCTGCGGAATCTGCCCTGCCTACTGGACGTCGAGGCGGTCAATTGACAATAGGTACGGAGTACTCCGTACTGCCGGCCCAGGTATGTACCTACATAGATGATAGAGCCACTGATCGTGAACTTTGAAGGGACGGATTCGAACATGACTGCAGATGGTGCACGAGCCTAGGTAGCAAGCAATGCAAGGGCAACACAACTTGGTTTTGTGAAGGCAGCTGCAGGGAGAGCAGACATGGTTGTCACGGTTATCACGGGTGGTTGCCGCTACTCCGTATGTACAACTAACTGGGCGGGGCAGTCGCAGCTCATTCCAACCGCTGGTTTGCAGCTGAGATGCCTGTTCAGTGGACACACACCACTACGACCTACCGGTACAACCTTGTTGCCGTAGGTTTATAGGAAGGTCCCTACTGTACATACGGAGTACAGGTACCTAATGGCACTGACTGTGGGCCTGGAACAGCTGACCGCAGGAGCAGGCAACTGAACCTTGAATGCTCTCCCCGCCACGTTCTGGCGCGTCTGCCGCTCCGCTTTGGATCAAGTTCACGGTTAATAATGCAGGCCACTTCACATGCTTCCCGTTCCCACCGCTTAATGGGTGTTACCTCAGACCTGTGCTTCTTGCAATACCGCCTTCTTCAAGCTGTAAATCACAAATCTAGTCCCTTAAACACCTCGCCTTTTCGTCCTCGAGTTCACTTCCAGCTTTCCTTGCATCCTCCGCCCCTCAGCCATCCCGGATATCGTCTCGAGTCGGAGCACGTATCAGCCATCGAGCGCCTCCAAGCAGCCATACCAGCACTGGCCAGTATCGTCCTGTCCGGAGGCCTTTTCGCTGCTTGCTAGGAACAAGACCGCGGGCATCCGAGGCTAAGCTGAAATCGACGAGAGACGTTACAAAACACGTAGCTTGACGACCGACAAGCTTCGACCACCTTGGTCTCTACCAACTTCCTTCCTGCCATGCGATAGTCGTCCTTCTGGACAAGTGCCTCTGTCACGATGAAGGCCACGCCACTTATTATCAATTGGCACGACCAAAATGCCCCCATCTACTCTGCTCACTTTGAGCCGGCTGGAAAGGGTCGTCTCGCTACTGCGGGTGGTGACAACCACGTTCGAATCTGGAAAGTCGAATCCGACGGTCTTGAACGTAAGGTCGACTATTTGTCAACCTTGTCCAAACACAACCAAGCTGTGAATGTGGTTCGTTGGGCGCCAAAAGGTAGGTACTTGAAAGCTATACACTCCAAAATCCTTCCAAACTGCGGCGTTGGGAACTGAGAGCTAATGGCAGCTTCTCGTACACAGGCGAAACTATTGCATCGGCGGGCGACGATGGGAACGTCATTTTGTGGGTTCCCAGTGATCTCCCTCCCTCGAATTTTGGCAGCGATATACAAGACGACAAGGAGTCATGGCGAGCGAAACATATGTGCCGATCGAGCGGAGCCGAGATATACGATCTGGCTTGGTCACCTGATGCTACTCATTTCATCATTGGAAGCATGGACAACATTGCCCGAATATACAATGCCAACTCAGGTACGCTGCACGAGTTTTTGATAGATGCTGATGCCGTCGACTGGTGACTGACAAAAATCCTCACGATAGGGACTCTTGTCAGACAAATCGCTGAACACAGTCATTACGTTCAGGGAGTGACCTGGGATCCGTGGAACGAGTACATAGCTACGCAGTCGTCTGATCGATCTGTCCACATTTACTCCCTCAAAACCAAGGATGGGCAGTACTCACTCAGCCATGATGATAAAACGCCGCGACTGGCAAGTCACATAAAAGCAGACCTGCCTCCACGGCGTATATCATCGAACAGCCCCGCGCCGCCAGACTTTGGCCATCGAGCCCAGCTGTCTGTGATTGATTCCGTCGCATCAATAGGATCTCCTGCACCCTCAGCACCCGGCACTCCGATTTCTTTTCCACTTCCCATGAACCCCCCCAGTGTGGTGAGCCACAGTCGAAGGTCGTCATTCTCGTCCCGTCGTTCGGCGTCGCCTGCCCCCGCGATGCCACTACCAGCGGTGATGCCAATGGAAGCATCCCCCAAACTGCAAATGGGACACAAGAATGCTAGTCTGTATGCAAACGAGACGCTGACTTCATTCTTCCGGCGGCTCACATTCACGCCTGATGGCAGCCTGCTGCTCACCCCATCAGGACAGTATCAGACCCAACACCAAACAGAGAAAGATGCAAAGCCGACATACGAGGTGATCAATACAGTCTACATATACACCCGTGGTGGCATTAACAAACCGCCGATTGCCCATTTGCCAGGGCACAAAAAGCCCTCTGTGGTGGTCAAATGCTCTCCCCTGTTTTATACACTGCGCCAGACGCCTTCTTCCACCAAGCACGTTACCATTGACACGTCTGGTGACGAGGCACTGCCCTCGTTGCCCGATCCGATTGAAAAAGCACCCTTCGCTACCCCGGCAATGGAACCCCCTCCACCTCCGGCAAGCACGACATCAGAGCCCAGTGGTGCTACCCAGTCCAAGGCCCTCGGCGTGGACACGGATGCCTCGACTCCTGGCCCAAAGCCTGCATTCTTGCTGCCCTATCGTATGGTCTACGCGGTTGCGACTCAGGATTCGGTACTCGTGTACGACACACAGCAAAAAACGCCTATCTGTATCGTGAGCAATTTACATTGTGCCACCTTCACCGATCTCGCCTGGTAAGACGCCTCCATATTGTCATTCGTGGCTTAACACTTGCAGCTAGTCTGTGAAACATGATTAACACGCAAATACATCGCAGGTCGAGTGACGGTCTCACGTTGATCATATCGTCATCCGACGGATTCTGCTCAAGTCTTTCATTTGCCGCCGGTGAACTGGGAGACTTGTACAAGGGTGAAATCGCGCCGATGGTGACTACCTCGACAATAGCAGCTCCAACTCACAGCACGCCTATTGCCACGCCGACTACAAGCTTTGCGCCGCATTCACCTTTTCCCAGTAGCTCACACCACCAGCGTAGCGCGACCAGTTCCTTTACTGCTTCCTCGCCTCCTGTCATGGTACTTCCAACAATGCAACGGCCATCGTCTCCGACTCGTTCGAACTCGACGTCTTCAATTGCTACGCAGGCTACTTCTGTGCCTACAGGGGTTGTCAGCAACCCGCATCTCATTTCTGGAAGCGTGCCCGCTCTGACGGCTACTAATTCGGGAAAGATTGGTGGTATTCCCATGGCAACGCCGCCGGAGACGCCGAGGAGCACGGCCGGAAGCAGCGTTGGCACCAAGCGAGATATCAGTGATGGGGAGAAAGATGAGAGTAAGATGACGGAGCCTAAGAGGCGAAGAATTGCACCGACGCCGGTGGATAAGCCTTCGTCGTAGTCATGCTTGGCTTGTATTGGGATTTCAGTTGGTGTGGAGATATGTGACTACGTCGGGCCTTGTGGATATGTGTTCTTTTTGAGGCGCCTTTAAAACAACAGCTTGTGCCTATGCGAGATGAGGTATTGTATTGTATGTGCATGCATGGACTGGCGTTGACTTGCGGCCTTTTTTCCTTTTTTGTTTCCGTTTTGTCATTCATTTGGTTTTATGTCTGGATAGTTTTGCCTCTGCATGAGTGTCTTCATGTAGCTCTTGGCTGAGGAGCACGGGTTGCTACATATCGTGGGATGAGTATCTCGATAGATAGCGTGGGTATCTAGTAGTTAAAATACAATGAGAATGACTGCACACTCACTCACTCATTTGCTTAAATCACTAGTTGCACGGGGTCTTCTAAGTTCTCCCTGATTGATATCGCTTCTATTTGCGCCTGCGTCGGCCTCAGCGCCAACATCTTCCGCACTTGCCCCCCAAACAACCTTCCCATTCTCCCGGTGCGGCACAAATCCACTAGCCGCTCTATCAAGATTCAAGAGACATGTACCACCTCCGCTGATAACACTCCCTATCGAATTCGTAGCCCCAGGATACGCATTCGTCTTTATGACATTTTCGTCTCAAAGTTGCCGTAGTTCTCGCTGGCAATGTCGTGGCGATGGTGATGATGTTGGAGTTTTGTTATGTATGGAGTAACGACAATCCGGGGAAGTGAAAGTGACGGGGCAAAATGCCGAGGCACGAACGGGAACCTCACCGGCGACCATGCATATGACCGGAAGCAAAAAAAAAACGGACCTTGCTGGGAGTCCCGCCCCCGCGCTTTGCGCTTCGTCACCGCAGAACTTCCTCGTGCTCGTGCTTACAACACCATTCGTCTCTGCTACATAGATCATTTGCGCTTCTCTTCCTTTCTCGACTTCTGCGGTATTCAGCCGAGTTTTCCTGCCTCCTCGACCGCATCTGGCGCTCGACCCCTCCTCGCACTGCCTCTGCCAACACCGGCAACGGGCGCCTCGTCGGGTCTTAAATCTCCGAAGTCACCTCCCATATCCAGACGCCGCTTGGTGACGTAGCGCGCCGTCCTACATCGACATACTTCCGCCCCTCGCACTTCTCTCGTCTCCGACATTTGCCAATTCTTTGCTGGGAAACCTCTCCGCGGGCCATGTCTTCGCCGCCGAAACCGTGGGAGAGCGCCGGTGCTGGGATGGCGACTCCTGGTAAGTGTTGTCTCTTTCCCGCCTGTCAGGAAAGAGGGAATTACCCATCTTGGCTCTTCATATGCTGATCATGATTTGTTGCCAATTGTAGCTTCAGCGACGGCTGCTTTGCCTGTGCCTGCCGCCACAGCATCTGCCGCCGCAACGTCCACATCGTCCGATGCTCCTCCTGTTCCCGATCGTCCCACATCGTTTGCTTCATCCGTTCAGCAAAACGCTGTTGCGCAGAGTCGGGTAGGCGGTTCCATGGGAGGTATGGGCGTGGGGGGCGTGGGCACATCGCCGTACAGCACATATGGGGGCGCCTATTCATCGCCCTATTCAAGTCCCTATTCGCGACTGGGCGGCATGGGCGGCATGGGTGGCTACGGAGGTGGCATGTACGGCGGGTATGGAGGATACGGGGGTATGTACGGAGGCGGCATGTACGGTGGGAGGGGTGCGATGGGCCCCAACGACGCGAATAGCTTGACGAATCGCTTCAGCAATGGCACCGCGGCTACGTTCCAGATGCTCGAGGGCATAGTCACTGCGTTTGCGGGCTTCTCTCAGATGCTGGAAAGTACATACATGGCAACGCACTCCAGCTTCTTCGGTATGTCATGTTCACCGTCTTCAAAGCTTTTCTCTTCTCTTCTCTCAAAGGGAAAAGGGGGGGGGCAAATACATGTTGACTTGGCCACTTGAACTAACACGGACACTCCAAATAGCCATGGTCTCAGTAGCTGAGCAATTCGGCAATCTACGCGACACTCTCGGGTCCATCCTAGGCATCTTCACCCTCATGCGATGGATCCGAACCCTAATCGCCAAAATCACCGGCCGACCACCCCCAGCTGATGCCCTCGCCCTCACACCCGCAGCCTTTGCCCGCTTCGAAGGGCGCAACACCGTCCTCCCCGACGGTACCCCCGCCCCCGCAAGAGCCAGTCGCAAACCGCTATTCTTCTTCCTCGCCGCCGCCTTTGGCCTCCCCTACCTCATGTCCAAGATGATCCGCACCCTAGCGGCCTCGCACGAAGAAGAAGAGCGTCGGCTCCATCAACAGGCTCTTGAGCAGCAGCAACCCACTGACCCATCTAAACTCGAATTTTGCCGCCTACTTTACGATTACCTCCCCCAAGGGAACAATGCCGGCTTGGAACTCGGTGCCCGAAAGGGTGATCTTGTGGCCGTTCTTGCTAAGAAGGATCCCGCGGGGCAGTCTAGTGATTGGTGGCAGTGCCGTGCTCGGGACGGCCGCCAGGGGTATCTCCCTAGCACGTATCTCGAGGTCCTGAAAAGGCCGGGCCAGGAGGTCAAGGCGATAAAGGCGCCTCCTGGGGATGTGACGGGGGTTAGTGGGCCGGGAGAGATGCTGCAAGAGGGGAAGAAGGAGTATGGGATGACTGCTGATGGTATGCAGAGGAGTCATTTTTATTCATAATCAGGGGCGGATAAGGGTGCCGGTTCACAGACTACGGAAGCAATAGAAGCAGGAATCACCGAAACATGACACCAAGAAGATGGAAGGGGCGCGGTTTGTGCAAGGAAGAATCATTTGTTGGCGTTCTTATGAGAAGAGTTCATTCGTTTTTTTTTGCAGGCGCTGTTGGGAATGGCGGCCTTTTCGTGGTTCCTATAAGTGCACATTGTATATATTGGAAAGAAGCCAAGCGAGTAAGCTTTGGCCGGTGTTGTCGGCGCAAATTATGTTTTCCGGGTATATAAACATATATGCATACACATACACTATCAAAGTCCAAGTACTAGGGTTGGAAAGGAACAATCCTTCGAAGAAGCGGAGGGAACAAAGCCTCACAACGCCTCACAGCTCTTACAAAGCATCCGCCTCTTCCAAAAGCCCCAACGCACCACCCACGAGATGCAGACTCCCCGTCACATATGCCTGCGCCTTTCCGCCTCGTCCCTCCAGCGCGTCCGCCACGCGCCTCGCATACCCAAGCGCCTCCTCGATGCTCGGTAGCACAACTACCTCACAGTGAGGATCGAGAGCTTTCCATCTCTCGGCCAGACGGTGCTGCACAGACATGTTCTCCACCTCGGTGGGGTCGATGCCGTGGTTCACAAAGTCGCGCTTGTAGCCTGCCTGGGTGAAGGTTACGTTTGTGCAGAAGACGGCGTGATCAAAAGCGGGAAGATTGGTGGCGGAGCGGGACGCGCATTGTTGGATGGGGGCGAGGAAGTCGATTGCTTCGGGACGGCCTTGCTGATTGAAGATGAGGATGCGGGGAGCGGTGCTGGCAGGCCATGTCAGTAAACTTGCGCTGTTTTACGTGTATGTATACATAATGGAGAAAACAGATGGATGCATGCGTTTGATAACAATTTTAGAGTGAAAATAGAAGAGAGAGAGAGGAGATTACCTATTGGCCGTTTCGTCGGCAAACCACCTCGACGACATCTTGAGACTATCGGCCGTGTGCGCCCCGTCCACATACCACGTCACCTTTTCCTCGTGCTTGATCTCACAACGGCCTCGAAACACTGCGCCTTCCAGCCCGTCCTTGAACTTTTCCGGTAGGGTAGGACTCGAATTCTCCAGAAGACCAAGTTTTGTGAGCGTCGCTTCAGCAAGGGCAACGGCCAGCGTGGCATTCTTCTTCTGAAACTGCGCATCCGGACGGACCTTGACGCCCTCCAGACGTGTATTGTCCGCCGGCAACACGGTCAACTGGACGTTCTTCTCCCGGGCTCTGTGCTGCAAGACATCCGCCGCGGCAGCCACCTGCTCTACCGTAAAAGCTGGGCTGCCTCTCTTCATAATCCCAGCTTTATGCCATGCAATCTTGTCCACCGTGTCTCCCAGCACATAGGTGTGATCAATACCCAAGGTGCTGATGCCTGCTGCAACGGGCTGCTCTACCAAATTCGTGGCATCAAACTCGCCGCCAATTCCCGTCTCGTACACGGCTACGTTGACGCCTTCCGACAGAAACACATGCCAGCTCATCAGGGTCAGATAACGCGCGTAGAGCGGTCGCGAGCCCGGCACGGCGTCCTCAGGACAGGCGTTCGACTCGGCGAGGCGGTCCCATACCTGGAAGAAGTACTTTGCGAACAGCTCCTCTGACAGAGGGGCCGAGTTGACGCGAATACGTTCCCGCACAGCAATGAGATGCGGCGAGATGAAGAGGGCTGTCTTGCCGAGGCGCGGACGCCACTGCGCGAGGATGGAGTCGACAAAGGCGCAGGTGCTGCCTTTACCTTTGGTGCCTGCTACGTGGATGATGTTGAGGCGGTTGAGGTCCGAAGGCTGTCGTTTCATGAGGACCTCGTGTTAGCGGCCCATGGAGAGAAGCCTTTGCCGATGAGAACAGCGCGGCAGGGGCTTTCGTACCGTGTGGCCTATTCGAGCGAGGTAGGCGCGCATTTCTCGCATGGACGACGCATCAGGCCGGATGCCTGCCTTGCGGCGGGCTTCGACGACGGCATACGGCGTCTGCAGCGAGTTGAGTGCATCAATGGCATCCTAGTTGGGTGTCGTGGTGAGTTCGTGCCTGGAGCGTGGAGCGTGGTTGAGATGAAGGTCAAGAGCTACATGGAGAACTCACGGCGTAAGTCCGCGAAGACGTGGCCATCGTACACGCTCGGGCCCGAGTGGCTACGAGATGCTGCAGCAAGACGACAGGTCGTCGTGGCACATGGTGCATCGATGGACGTGGAACACGGGCAAAGCCGGGATTTGGCTGCGGGTTAGTTTAGCTGCTCAACGAGGATGAGGTTTGTGGGTTGCATGCATGTTCCGGGCAACATGGATGTTCGTGAGATGGCAAGCGCGTGCCCTCAATTGGTGGGCTCGGCGGGCTTGGCGGGGCTCTTGAATGTCACTTCCTGTCGTGAGTCGTGACTCGTACACTCGTACTTCGTCGCAGTCAGCCGGCAGTTCTCCGGCATTTCTCCGCCTCGCAGGCCCCATTCGCAGCATTTTTTTCCCACGCGATTCCTCCGTGGCTCATGTATCTTCTCAGCGAGCCATCATCCCCTCTGGAGTCCTGGACACCATGTCTGCTGCCACCAACAGCTTCATCGCCCTGGAAAAGCACCGCATGCAGCTCGAGGAAAATGTTGAACAGTTGAAAAAGGCCCTGCAGCATTGGCGGACATGGGATGCCGAGTACGAGGCCCTCAAAGAAGAGGTTGAGGCGATTCCGGACCCATGCAAGCCCGACGACCTGTGCAAGGTTCGTGCAGAATTCGACGGCGAACTACTAATTGCTCGGGAGATCGATGGCATCTTTGGCTGGGAAAACTCTAGATCGAGAGATCAAATCATCAATGTCCTACAACGGCGTATCGACTATGTCGGTAAAAATGTTGCCAGCCTTGAAAAACAGCTAGAAACAGCCGAAAACAAGTACGCTGCTGCCATGGTTATCAGTCAACCAGATGCTGTGGACGAGTATGGTCAACCCATTACAGAAATCCTCGAGGAGCTGGACGACCATGACAACGTGGTGTCCTATCGATTGAATCAGCCCGGCAAGTCACTTGCCCAAGTCCAACAGACACTGGAGAAAGTGGGAGTCCATACTCTATCATCAGACACTTCGACATCACCAAAGCCAGAAGAGTCTGGTCCGGTAGCTACTCAGCAGGCGGATGATGCACCTGCGAAATCATCATTGACTCCGAGTCCCAACAGAAGTACCTCTGCTCCCACGACGACCCCGACCCCGTCCGTCAAGAAGTCGGTGTCATTTTCCGAAGACGTGCAAGATCCACAACCTCCACCTGCTAAAGTGTCTGCCCGAGCCAAGCGGGTCGACAGGATAATGAAGACAGCAAAAGAGCAAGAGGACATCAATCTGCAAAATGCCGTCATCCCGGAAGATGAGGACGAAGATGATGCAGAATTGAGGCGACAAATGCTTCAGTACAGCATGGGTCAAGTCGGTGCTGTGGTTGCCGAAATTGATCTGGAAGAAGATATCTCGGATAACGACGACAGCGGCGTTGAGTGTGGGGACAATGATGTCGATGAAGGTGACGACAACGACGACGACGACGACGATGAGTACGACGATGATGATGATTACGATGATGACGAGGAGGAGGAGGAAGACAAATTCGGGCGATTTACCGGCCGTGTCATTACGGATAAATACCGTCGCCGATTGCTCGAATTGGAACAAAGGCTGGGTGTCAAATCACGCTTCACCGAACAGGCGGAGCGCGATGAAGCTACGCAATCAAGAGACGAACCAGGAGGCATTGGACGAATCACAGTCAACCAAGGCACAGATTCCATGAGTTCTTCCTCCAGACCAGCGCCTACCAAGTCCAACCTCAAGGAGAGTCGTGACGGAGACGTGGAGGAGAAAAAGGGTGTTCGGTTTGCAGAAGCCCTGGACATCGCCCCAGAAACTGAAGCAGAAGCAGAGTCAGCACCGATGCGCGAAAGGGAAGCGCCACTTGTTGAGCCGCTAAGTGATATCGTTGAAAGAACAACACCCACGGCGACGTCAAGCGCGAAGCCGGCCCGGAAACAATCCAGGTTCAGAGCGGCCAGGGACGTCAATCCTGTAACGGAGAGTGGCGTCATCCCCAAGGGACCCTTTGATGTCCCCATGCACTACGTACAACAGGAACAAAGAACTGTGCCCACAGGTCCTGAGGGGTCTACCATTGCCGATAAACTGGTTGAGCGGGACACACCGCTTTCGCATAGCGTCATTGCGCCTGACGAATTCGACGACACCATGGCCCAGCGGGAAGTGGCCGATGAATATCACCGTATGCGCAGGAAATTCATCCAACGCGACGGAGGCTTCTTGAAGGAGGACGAGCGCGTTATACAGCCCTTGGATGAGGCTGACGGCAGGGAGACAATGAGCCGTTTCAAGGCCGCGCGCCTGTCGCAGCATTAGTCTCGTGTCACGGGAGAGGAATATAGTCCGTTAAAGATACCCATTTCTTTTCTGTCAATCTTTTTTCATCGTTTGTCTTTTCACCCACCACGTCATCTGGCGACTGGATCGTGACTGTGCCAAGCAAATGCAGCATGTAGCCTTGCATGTCGTGTATCCCGGAACGCGCATTTCTTACAAGTGGTGCGTTGCAGTCGTCTATCATCTGCTCCGCATTACCGCGCTGTTCCAAGAGTAATTTTTTCGAAGGGCTCTCTGACGTCATTTTCTGGGTTGTACTTGGTGAGCTTGGCGATTCGTTTCACCCTTTACATTTGTGTGGATGTGTGATGCTGGTGCATGGAGGAGACTTTTGTTGAAAACTGTCCCCAAGGCGTGATCACAGAGCTTTTGTCATGGTCTGGGCTTTGCCCAGCCCTCAGCAATATAGGTGTCAATTGTACAGAGTTCAGGAACTTGTACATACCTACAATGCGTATTCTTTTGTTGTCTTCCATGGCGCAACGTGATTGAGCACATCACCCAGACGGCGGCTTGCAGCCTGGCCATCACAGCTTTTCGCTTTTATATACTTACCGTAGGTAACTCGGCACGGGATATGTACATGTACAATTTCGGCCGTGATATCGACGACGATGTCTATCAGTAAAGGCTGGGATACCTGTAGATTTTGTCCAGTATCTGCCCCTATTGTCCTAGGACTCCTAGGACTCGCGCTAAAAAGCCCGCTGTGAGGGCCTCTACCAGACGCCTCGGACTGTCCCATTGCGAACACTGGTCTCGTCCGACGGTCCCCTACGTCTCTAGCGGCACCGGCCATTGATTTAGCGCAGGAGATTCCATCAAAATCACGCCATGGTCTTGTACCACCTGCCGAGAGGGATGATAGACTGGAACTCCCAGGGTAAGAAGACATGGAACCGCCCCCCACTTTTCTTGGCCGCCCCCACTTCTTTTTGGAATTTCTGGCAAGTATCAAGACGCCG